>JAJLVS010000053.1:0-10069 GCA_030570415.1 Saturnispora serradocipensis | reverse complement strand
ACAGGTTACATTGAATTGGGTTGAGAATGTAATGACTGGCAATTATGAGTGCAATTTTAGGTTCAAGGTTGGCATTGATAACAAAGCTGCACAAAATGCAGAAAATCAATTATATGGTATTATACCAAGTTTTCAAAGCTGTCATATAGTGAGAGGATATTTACTTGAACTAGAGATTGGTTACAAAAAAGGTAAGCCGAAACAAGTTATTAATTTCCCCATTATTGTAGATTAATGTATAATCGCAGAGTGAAAGAAAAGTTAAGAGGGAGCTTTTGTCATTTGGGCAAAAACCGGGTAGACATCACACAAAATTTTTATCAGAGACATAACATATATAAGGATTCAAGATATATTTGTAGAGAAATTTAATTTTGGTTCAGTCTTTTGACTGACGGGTGGCAAAAAACCATCATGTTCATTGCAACAAGTCTATATCTGACTGCTCTCTGGGGCGAATAAAAGGCCAATTTTTTTTCTCAATTTATGATTTAAATATGATTTATGAGATGGCAAGAACCGAAAAACTATTGACCGATAGTATATAAAAAGAAACCACTTTTGTAGCAATACTTGTTATTAGTTGGTCATTACATAGCTCAATGCATGGGGAAGTCTGTCTGGTTATCGTACTATTTAATAATGTTATTGTGGGCCACACATTGATAAACGAATATTAATTAAATAATTCAAATAATATCAAGATATAACTTGAATAGTGTTTGGCATCACGTATTGATTAATGCTAACGTCGACTACAAGTGACTGACAAGATTATCATAAACTTTAAGCCAACAAAAAGGAAAAAGTCTAAAATTTTGTCAACAGCTAAGATGATAAAAAGCAAAATTTTAATTGAAAAAAGGAATGAGAGCACTATCAGAATAACAAAGATGGTAGTGCCATTTGCTGGACTGTGGTTTATCATTGACTTTCACTATTCTCGAACATTTGCTCAAACTAGAAACTAGCTGGTTGCGCAAGATGCAGATTTCAAATGCATGAGAGTTGTCAGAGTGTGCAAAAAGTGGTACTTCAAATCTAATTTCATTTATTGGGCAACAGTTTTCCGAGTTTACACATCGCTTGCATGAAATACCCCTAATTTTGGCAAAAGAGTCACTTCACAATATTCTTAATCTAAAATTACATCTTTTTTGTCGAGTTTTTACCTTTCAAAAAAATAAGTCAAGCAGTCCAATAAAAGTTCATAATACATGAAAACCAAGCTTTGAATGTTAAACATCTCAACACATTGAGCAACTGAAACTTCAGAATGTTCATTCATGAAAAATTCACCATGCTCAATAAGCATATAGACCTTTTACGCGTTGGTGTTAAGTACGTGGATTACACAATGAGACCATGTTTTATTTAATATGTAAAAAAGCTGATCACTTATTTGCAATAAATGCCACTTTGTTGATTTAGTAAAACCACTAGACTCAAATACAGAGCCACTGTATGCGAATCAGTTTTTAATATAAGGGGATCTATATTTGGCACGCCTGGTAGTCAAGTATTTGTCGAATTGGATATCACAATAGCACAACTAGGGACAAGTATACTGCCATCAATTACTTTTATAAGACTCCATCTAAAGCAATTACATTTTTACCAATCCTTTAGATAATAACTATCAAGAAAAACCTCCATACCCGTACGCTTCGATGATCAATTCATCAGGACACAGGCTTTCGTCATTCAGTACTGAAACAATGCAGATCGGAAAATGAGCAAAAAATGGCTCAAAAGTTTTTTTTTAGATTTTAAGATTTAACTAGTACAAACTCTTTTTTCTATAGTCTCTAGACGATGGCGTCATACTTAGAAGTCATCAAAAAAACTGTATGTTGACTTGGTGCCTTTCTTAACATTCAATTTAGGTATGCCAGTCCGTGCCAATGGATAAAAAATCGGAGAAATCGGTATGTGATGCGACTTCATTTCTAAATCCTCGCTCTTTTGAAATTGTGACTCAGGAAGAGTTTACTAGGTAGCTGTGAAGGTAGCCATTTGAAGTTTGAAACACTAAACTTTAAACAGATTGACGACTTAGTATTAATTACAAGCTTAATCTATGAATCTATAGCGTTCAAGCTCTTTTTGATTTTATAATAATTATATTAACTAGTACATTAAGACTTGCCCTGTATCAATATCCTAGTAACATCCGTTGTGAATTATGGTGTAGAAGTTATTGTTACCCTGTACGGCTATACAATTCCCAGTAGTTATGGCAATTTATTTTGAACTGGCCTTTTGGCCAACACTTGAATCAGAAAGCTAAACCAATGTCTCATGAAATCAGCTGCATTTTTTGTGATAAATTTAGGTATATCCTTAATGTGTTTCAGCTAAACATCTGTTATTGTATATCGCTTTTTTTCAACTGGTTAAAGAATTCCAACTGCAATTGTAAAAAGTGTATGTATAAGCCAAGCCTTCTAGTTGAAAAGCATTTACTATTCAAAAAGCTAATGGATAATATCATATTGCTGCATTTCTGTTGATTCCTTTTTGTATATCCATTTTAATAGTCTTATCTTTGCAAACATTTTTACTAAAGCTATCTAAAGAAAGTGGCATGTACCTTGTTATATTTAATATCATATCGTTTCAAAGAATAAACTAACACAAAATCTCTAAAAGTGACTTAAATTTGTACGTGTGGTAATATTTAAAATTAAATGACTGAATAGTATTTAAAAAGTGTTACTCGCATTTCAAGGCCATTAATGAGAATCTTGGCATTAGTAGTTAGTGGATAAAAAAGTGATAGATGGCAAAAGATTACAGTTTCAAATTAGATGAAAATCCTGTAGCCAATGCCAACGACCTATATGATGCTTTACCATCTTTTGAAATGGATAGCAATTTGTTTACACCATGTTTGACCAAAAAGAAGTCGGATATGTCTGTATTTACTTTTATTCAGCTACCAAAAAATGTTTACAGGCCTTTTGAAATCATCAAAGGTAATGTTAAGATTCAAAACACATCAAAAAAACTGGTTAATGTAAAAAATATAACAGTTCAGTTGAGAGGAAATGGGTCTATCAATCATCCTTTGAATGGAGGCAGAATATTACTGCCACCATTTTTACTTATGTATGATACTTCGATCGACGTGCCTATTATTCCAAGTTCTAGTACAATTATGAAAACGTTTACGTTTAGAATTCCAAAGTATCTACTGGATACATTTTGCCCTCATCAAATTGGAGAGCATTTGTGTTTGCCACCAACTTATGGCTTAGTGGGCCATAGAGCTCCCTTTTCTAAACAAATAACGTATTGCATTGAAGTTCTGATTGAATCGGATGAGTTTATAAAAACGGATGTCAAGCCAATTCAAATTGATACAACTGCAACAGATTACATTTACCACATGACCTCAGAACCAACCAACGATCAGTTGGATAAAGTGTCCAGATATATTGAAGACGAACTCACTGTTCTTTCTGAGCGGAAGAATCTACAATCCATTGATATTAGGTCTCCTAATATCCAAAATGAAATCATCTTCAATTCCGATAGCTCGAAGAAGTCATTACAAACTATTAACGACGACTCATTTTATGCTAAATCTGTTCTTTCTAGCAATAACACCTTGGCAAGAAGTAAGGAAATAAAAATTAATTTTGAGGTTTTTAACAATGATAAACAGGGAACGTTACTTGTTTCATTCGATGCTGCACTACTAACCTTAAACTCACCATTAAATATTGATTTTAGGTATAAGCCACCTACAAATAACTTCTTAAGTATCCCCAAGAAAGTTATGTTTAAACCTGTTTTAGTTGCCGTCAACTATCAATCATTAGCGCCCATTCCTGTGATATTTGATAAAGAATTCTTAAATGCAACAGGGTTCCAGGAAAAGAGTCTTGCCCAAATAAGGTCAGTTTATAGCACAAAAGTTATACAATTAAGAGATCTTGCTGGTCAAGTCATTTACAACGAATCAGGAAATGTGGAAAGAATGGCACAGAGTTTCTCAACGTTGACTGCTCAGAAGCTTCCCCTCAATGTATTGGATAAGCACGAACTGGAGCTTAATAAATGGCTTTATTCGACTGAGTTTCAAGACTACACTTGTTCTCAGACCATCACTTTATCAGTTCGTAAATCGTTGCCTATCGTCAGACCTTTTCAACTATGCCAAATCGGTCGCTTATACCTAATTGAAATGGACTTTAAATCATTTGAAACACAAAGAGGTTCCCAAAAAAATATTAGGTGTCCTATTTCATTTCCGAATGTGAATCTTTTTGAACACTATAATGATTAGCCATCATCTTTCTACTTTTCCTTATTTAATAAGCAATTCATTTATTCATAAAGATGAGCCTATACGCTGATTCAAATTTTCTTTTCGTTTGTTAAACTTCCAGTTGTAATTCTTTAATGACATACGAAGGGTTGCAGAAATTATGCGCATTTTACCACAACAGAATCCATAATATTATATTTTTGTTTTGACTCAAACGGTTCCAACAAAAGAACCTGGTGCCGTGTCGTATAAGTTTTATACTTATAGAAAATAATAATGCTTATTGCGCAATAAAAAAAAAGCGTAAGTTTTTTGCTTGTATTCGTAGCATGCAATGCTACGCTAAAAGACCGAGGTGCATATTCTTTTTCCGAATATGCCGCTCATCCCTATACAATAAAGTTGTGTGCTCACTTTGTAAGTAGCATTGAATGAAACCATTATGTTAAGCATAGCATATGAAACTTTGATATTGCAAATGTCGAAGTTTCATTTGAATTGTTTGAAAAAGCTAAAGTATGAGCATTTAGAAGGAAACAATTCATTCAAAAAATGCTCATCAAGATGCAATCTTTAAAAAAAGTTAACATATGACCACACTTGTTTTCTACTACTTCTGATCTTGCTACCATATTTACAAAGTTTTTATTGACTTTTGATGTTAATTGGAAGTTAAAAGTTTGTGAAGTAGTGCACATGGGGATTTATTGTCTGGTAACTTTGGTCTGAACTGAAAATAAATTCAATTTTATAAAACTGTAGTTAAGAGCAATAGTTTAATTACAAATTTTAATCTAATTTATCTAGAAACGTAAAGAAATCAAAAAATGGGAGAAAGCTTTGACAAAATCATGTTTAAACGTGACATTAACATATTTCTTCCAAAATAAAGCAATATAAGTAATAAAGTAATTTTAATAGTGATATCCGTGTCTGAGCACATAGTAAATTTTAGTAGCTATTAAATGAAGTTGTATTACGTACCATGCGTTTTTGGTTCACTGTTGTTACAATTGGTTTTTTAATTTATCTGTTGAAGAGATGTTGATACAAGCTGTTTAATTAGAGTCCCAAAAATAAATAGACTGAAGCTTAAGGTTTGTTACTTGGAACAATAATATGATGATTAAGCCCCTTATTGTGATGCTGTGCTTCCACCAAAAACTCTAATGTTATTTGCAAATAAATGCTATACATAAGATGATACTAGCTGAGTATACTATACAGAGAAAACTCACATGTTAGCAATAAGTAGGTCTATACCTATAGTTTTGAAATTTTATTAGCTTTATTAGTGAGCAAATTACTTGGCCACTTATTTTTACAGTGTTGCATTCAGGAGCTCGACGCGATTATCAACCTTTTGAAAATCTTGCAGTAAACGCTAATTACGATAATTTACGAACTATACATTGTGTGTAGTTTTTATGATAATAGCTATCTACATTTATTTTGAAATAAAATCGGTATGACGATGACAACGAGAGCCAATATTAATTTAAAAAAATTTATCATCGTTGCTGAGTCTGAACTTTTAGCTTAAAAATAACGACTTTCACATATTAGTTGATCAATGTATTTGCATCAACAGCTCTAATACATTAATTAATTGACTTCAATAACTTGTATTGTTGAAAGTACGTTATCATTGTGAAACATAAGAAATGTGACATTTCCCGGAGTTGCAAATTGAAAGATATCTTAATAAAAAGATTATTTTCTCAAGTTGGTATTACTGTTTTAACAAAATTTGGTTTCATAACAATCTTAAAGAATATTTTGTTAGTATCACGTGCGACATATATGACCATCAGTAATCTTGCCCCTGTACCTCATTGCCAAAAACTATATCCAAGTTGAAGCAATAAAAATTTTGCAAGCAAGTGCTAAAATCTGTCTTTTGCAATAACTGGTTTGAAACTTTAATACGCTAACTAGAATTCTAATACACAAAGCATACTGAACCATAATACTAAACTGCGACTTCTAATCTAAACATGATTTGGAGGTTGTTCACCAAAGTTATTGATCTTTATATGCAATCTCATATAGATCGTTATTATCGCGAGAACTTTGCACAAAAAGCAGGAAACCAGCTCCAGTAAATCATCAAATTACAAATTTTTCATGTTCCAAAACATTTGTTTAAACTAATAGAAAGATTCAAAAAAAGCTAACAAAATTAAGTAATTAGTTTTCCAAGCACTATATATTAGTAATTAACCCACAGAAACAGTAGAGTGGTAGAAGAATTATAGTGGGAATGACAAGAAAAATACTATTTGAATTCTGAAACTTTGCTGGCAATAAATTTTATTGTAAAACTTAATCAAAAATTTACCTTTATGTTCTAGTAATTAAAGTCAACCAATGGAGAGATAGGGACATCTGTTTGAGGCCTTAAAAACAGTAGTTAATAGGATAATTAAATTGCTAATATGTGAATTTTCTTTATCGCCAGTTTTCAGACGCGTTGAATGTAAGATTTTAACAGTTTATTCTAAAATTATTTATGACTCATGAAATAGCAACTTGCTAAAAATAACATTTGTAAGAGATCAAACAATTCTTTGTTTCTAAAGCCCTTAATTATAAATAAAGTAGTGGAATACTAATCCTTGTTTCAATATAAAGTGACTGGATGTTTTCTTATCCATAAGTTTGATTGTCAAATTTAAAATGTTTAACGATAGATTAATATCATGATTGAAACATTGCCATCATATTAGTTACATAATGAATTGTATTGCAAATATCTAAAGACTAGCAACAGCATAGCGTTTCATGACAAAGTTGAAGTGAAACTTACTTTAACCAAAACAAAAAAGGATAATCGTGCGCAGCAGGTGGCACAGTAACGGATTTTGTTCACATCAGCAATAATAATGGTAAAACCATCGATATAAATGGAACATTTGTTTCTTAAACTGAACTACAACCCATTATCAATTTCTACAATCCTTTAACCCCTAACCCCATATAGAAAAAGTTGTTATCTTCACAAAATACTTCAACGCAAGATAAAGTTTTGAATACAGGACAGGCAACTAAATTATTCACATTAAAAATCCAATATTACATGCTAAGGAACTAGTGTTCTAGCCAAATTACAAATCATTTACAAATACCCGCTAGCTTTGGAATAAAAGGAGACTCTTTTAATAATGGTCAAGGTATCAATTACTCCATAACTTATAAGCTTTTACCATCCAATATTGATGCTGGTTGCATGAGCATTAATATTGGTACTAAAAATACAGTTGTACTCTTAAAACATTTCAACACATCAAACAGCTGAAACGTCAAAATGTTCATTCATGAAAAATTCACCATGCTCAATAAGCATATAGACCTTTTACGCGTTGGTGTTAAGTACGTGGATTACACAATGAGACCATGTTTTATTTAATATGTAAAAAAGCTGATCACTTATTTGCAATAAATGCCACTTTGTTGATTTAGTAAAACCACTAGACTCAAATACAGAGCCACTGTATGCGAATCAGTTTTTAATATAAGGGGATCTATATTTGGCACGCCTGGTAGTCAAGTATTTGTCGAATTGGATATCACAATAGCACAACTAGGGACAAGTATACTGCCATCAATTACTTTTATAAGACTCCATCTAAAGCAATTACATTTTTACCAATCCTTTAGATAATAACTATCAAGAAAAACCTCCATACCCGTACGCTTCGATGATCAATTCATCAGGACACAGGCTTTCGTCATTCAGTACTGAAACAATGCAGATCGGAAAATGAGCAAAAAATGGCTCAAAAGTGTTTTTTAAGATTTTAAGATTTAACGAGTACAAACTCTCTTCACGATAATAACGCAAAAAAATTACAATTTTGAATGCACAGCACCTGAGAAGAGATATTTTAAAGTTGCAAAAGATTTTTAACATAAGTTGGGTTTGTTGCGGTGATAACAGTGGATTTAAGAAGGAGAAACCATTTTGCGATTATACAACGCAACTTCTCCACGAAGTCTCTGCATTGCAAAGCAGCTATTTAGGTTGACGCTATTTGGTAGCTTTATAAATATCCTTCAGTGCCCAAAAATTACCGATGGCTAATCATTTAAAGTTTAAATTTTAGCTTTTGCTATCAATCATAAATAAGTCTGTGCTACAACAATTGCGTAAATCATGACGTTTTAGTGGTTAAAAAGTATAGGTGCGTATAAGTGTACAAAAACAATGCTAAGTCAAGCCTTTAGCTCCTTCTTGAGTTTTTAGAATTCTGTCCCATCAGAAAATTCTTTATGCTGCTAACTTTCAAAATATAAGTACCTTGTTGTCAAGATTACAGTCCATTACAATAAAATAGTGCTCCTCTTATTTCTTGTGTCTAATAAAGCGAAACTGTCATTGTATTTTTATTTTCATGTTACAGCTTCGCTATCGTAACATCAAACGTTAAAAAAATATGCCATCCAACAGCTACACTAAGTTGTTAAATATTTTTTTTCTTGTATTATGAATGTTAAACTATTGGATAATACATACATGCCCTTTTTTGGTAAATTAATAGAGTTTATTTGATTGACTTACAGAGTCATGTAAGCCATGCATCATTTTGCTGTCATGTTTACAGTAAGCCCAGCTTTATTGGAGATTCAATATTACTGTAATAGTCAAATAGCAGGAAAAGGTTTTAAGGAGCCTAACAACATACCAACCAATCAGAACTCAACAAAGATAAAAAAATGCGTTTTTGGCTGTGTTAAGTCACTTATCACCTGTTTAATTAGTTACAGCAGAAGGTGATCAGCTTTAAAGCCTTGCGCTACGTTTTAAAGTAGTTGAGAAGTTGGAATCAAAAGGAACTGAAAAAATCTATCGCAAATTATTAGGCCGAAGTGGCAATGTTATGTTTTAGAATTAGACATGCACACTTTGGTTTTGTTCTTTGGCCAACCATTCCATTTTCAGTGATCATAAACAGTTATGAGACATATAGCATTCTTTTAGTGTTACTCTTCATGTAAAGTTTTAACTTTCAAATTGTAACATTAGCCAGGTTGAGGAGGTCCAGCAGAATAATCTTTCACTTCCTCTTACTTTAATCTACTTCAGCTTTTCATCACCTTGAATTATCTTATCCATACAAGTAGTACTGGATTAAAGTAAAACGTATTGTTAATTTAGTCGGTGCGCTGCGGCCTGATTTTGCTACACCTGACTGTTACACTGCAATGATAACTTACTTTTTATTTACGTGCTTAAGAGTTACCCAAGTAAAAGACATTTCCAGTTATCGCTCTGATTATAAAACGTTTTTAGATTAGCTTTTATCCTCTATTTTCTGTTACTTCTTGTGCTACTCTGTGTATAGTTTAAATTGATATAGGCATTTCAGTAATGAGCTTTTTTTGGCATCAAAATTATAATTCTCCTCTTTTTAAAATGCCAGTTGCTTTTACTTTTTCAATCATAAAAACGACATCATCTCTACAAGAATCTTAGCATCATATTTAAACTGACCTGGGCAATCCAGGCATGTCGAAGCTCGATTTTAGTGACGGTCTCAATAAAAATAAGATTTCTAAAGAAATGTCAAGGCATCGCGATTTTGTGCTTACTAGATTTGACATATTGTTCCGGTTGAAGAGGTTGAAAGTAGATGAATAGCAAGCCTTCGCCATCAGCTTCCTCAGCAGGATTGCGATATCCGGTTGAAGACGTTTTGCCTTCATTTGAAATGCACAATCATATGTTCAATAGGAGCATTCATGATTTATCGGCCCCTTTGAATCAACCACCTGGTTATTTAGAAGCATCAG
>JAJLVS010000052.1:0-13197 GCA_030570415.1 Saturnispora serradocipensis | reverse complement strand
GAGTTGGGTCAACGACAACGACCTTGGTATCGGTTGGATTACCATTGTCATCAGTAAACGTGGAAGTAGTGGTGTATGGTGGTTGAGTACCAGACGTGATGGTGGTGGTGTCCAACGATGGAGTTGGATCAACGACAACGACCTTGGTATCGGTTGGATTACCATTGTCATCAGTAAACGTAGAAGTAGTGGTGTATGGTGGTTGAGTACCAGACGTGATGGTGGTGGTGTCCAACGATGGGGTTGGGTCAACGACAACGACCTTGGTAGTGGTTGGGTTACCATTGTCATCGGTGTAGGTAGAGGTCACGGTGTATGGCTTTTCAGTACCAGAGGTAATGGTGGTGGTGTCCAACGATGGGGTTGGGTCAACGACAACGACCTTGGTAGTGGTTGGGTTACCATTGTCATCGGTGTAGGTAGAGGTCACGGTGTATGGCTCTTCAGTACCAGAGGTAATGGTGGTGGTGTCCAACGATGGAGTTGGGTCAACGACAACGACCTTGGTATCGGTTGGATTACCATTGTCATCAGTAAACGTGGAAGTAGTGGTGTATGGTGGTTGAGTACCAGACGTGATGGTGGTGGTGTCCAACGATGGAGTTGGGTCAACGACAACGACCTTGGTAGTGGTTGGGTTACCATTGCCATCAGTAAACGTGGAAGTAGTGGTGTATGGTGGTTGAGTACCAGACGTGATGGTGGTGGTGTCCAATGACGGTGTCAGAATTGTTGTAGTACAATCTTCACCTGGAATTGGAGCAGCTATGTTTTGATAGAAATCTGTATCCAGTTGCCCATCAGGTGTATAAACATCAAATTGAAGACCACCGGCATTACCAAAATTTCCTTGAACCACTCTGATTGGCACATAGTAGCCTTGTTCAAGATATACCAAAGCTGCATTGGAATTATTTCCAAAATCACTTGTCCATTTTGTGAACAAAATGTATGTTGAACTAGCATCGTCAGGTATATTTTGGCCAGTACAACAGTCAAATGCACCATAACCAACATAAAATATAACTGTATCATCAACAAATTTGATTACAAAATTGTAAAGACCTGTGCTCGAGGGGTAATAATAACCAGTAAATTCAAATAGGTAACTTCTATAATATACTGTCATCCCATACCAAATACTAGTGTCAGTGGAGGCAGCAGCAATGCCGGATGTTCCGAAAGTATAGTGAAGATCTGTAATTCCATTTGCTGTGCTTTTTAGCGGCAAAGTAGTATATCCTGATGCCATATAAGAAGCAGTACCTATGTCTTTATCTAAATAACTGTAATCATAATACTTTAGATGAAAACCTTTGGTTGCTTCCGCCAAATCAAAAATACAGGCACTGGCAGCGGAAAATGTTAGTGATACGGTAGGTTCAGGAACAATTATAACAACATCAGTTAATTTTGGATCACCATTTTCATCAGTATAAGTGGATGTCACGGTGTATGGTGATTGAGTACCAGATGTGATGGTAGTGGTGCCCAATGATGGAGTTGGCTCAATAACAACAACTTTGGTAGAGGTTGGATTACCGTTTGGATCAGTAAACGTGTAGGTATAAGTGGTTGCAGAAGCAGTACCAGTGGTAAAAGTGGTAGTATCTAATTTTGGTGTATTACTAACTGTAGTGGCAGTACAGTCGTCACCTGGAATAGGTGCAACAATATTTTGATAGAATTCAGAGTCTAGTTGACCATCAGGTGTGTAAATGTCAAATTGGAGACCACCTGCAGTACCTAAATTAGCTTGCACAATTCTTAAAGGAATGTAATAACCTTGCTCAAGATAAACAAAAGCACTATTAGTGTTTGGATTATTGTCATTATCCCACATCGTAAAAAGAATGTATGATGCGGATGCGTCATCTGGAATATTTTCTCCAGTACAACAATCAAAAGCACCATAACCAACATAAAAGATAACTGAATCATCAACAAAGGTAATATCAAAAGTGTAAAGACCTGTGCTTTGTGGATAATAATAACCTGTAAATTCAAAAACGTATTCTGCGTAACGAATAGTCATTCCCCAAATATCGGTTGTGGCTGTTTCAGCAACACCAACACCAGAGTGACCAAAGCTGTAATGAAGATCAGTTACACCCGCTGCGGTACTTATTAATGGCAAAGTTACGTATTCGGAAGCAAGGTATGTAGCAGTTCTAATTGCTTGGTCATTATAATAATAATCATAATACTTGACTTTGAAACCTTTCTGAGCATTGCTTAAATCAAATAAACATGCACTAGCGGATTCATAAGTCGAAACAGCATCAGCAAATAAATTCAGTGAAGAGCTTGCTAGTGCAAAGACACTCCAAAATTTAAATAAAGAAACCCTCATCTGACTAGTGATTTACCTCACAGATGTTCTTAAGCTTGTAGGAATATTGGTCCTCTTTTATTTCATTTTATAATAATATGATTTGATTTATTAGGACACTCCTCCTCCCATATACTAATCACATAACATTCTCAAATTAATGTGGGAGAGTTTTCTTTTGAATGCGGCTTTCGTATAAGATGCCCAAATTTTAGGAACTGGTTAATGTGATTAGTCTTTTATAAAGATATAAAGGATTCTTTAATGATGTGGAGAGCTTTCAAATAGAGCATACAACCTTAGTTTGATCCATAAATATTTGATAACAGTTAAAGGTAAAAAAAATGATAATTTTGATTTTCATTTGGCTTTTCTTTGATTTGGCATAAATTAATTTTCAAATGCGTGCAAAAACTATTGGAACACTTATTTTGAATGAAGGTCACATTTTACAGGTTGATAATTGTAGAAAGTAGATCCTGCAGAAAAGGTTAAAAGACTTAGAAATTGATCTCGGCCGGAGGCAAGCCCAAAGAATATTTCATTAGCTGAGAGAGAAGAAGGAATACCCTTATCTATGTGATCAAATAGTAGTTTTATTTAATCAAACAATTCAGAGGATTTAAAAATGTTCAATTATGCATGGCTTATCGCGAAACAAGTAGTGTGACATATCAAAATTAGGAACAGGAAATTGGGCTTAGTACCAAGATTCCAACTTGGGGAGAGCAAAGTTCGCTCTATTTGGACAAAACAGAAACAATAATTTGAACAAAAGAAATTCCAAAAATAACAGTGGTCTTTTATTTATGATCTGGTGAAGATATTCCAAAAGTTTGATGGTGCCAACGCAGTTGGTCTCAAAATTAATGCTAGATAATATCAGTAATATGTGACCATTTTAGTCAAGAAATAAACAAATAATCCACGACTGAGTTGTTGCTCGTGATTCTAATCCTTCTGAAATGATGTCTCATATACTCTTGTCAAGCTGCTGGCGTAAATTTTGGCTAGTAAGACATTCCAATGACATGCCCAAAAATTATCGAAAACTTTTATTATTAATTCACTATAATCCATTTTCTAACTTATTCTTCAAATGTCATAATTGGGCATAAGGTTTTCTCATGATTGAGTTTTAATCTCCCTCTTAGATACCATCGTCATTTCATTGTTGGTTTTGAATTGAAAACGTGATGAACTATGTTATTAGTACTTTTAATTAGTTTTATGGCAAGTAACTTTGCATGTTCACCTACTACTATCAGTTATATGAATTGACTCCCATATTGTATGCATAGTGGCCTAAATTGGTGGGTCAAGTTGGGCTTACCCCAAAAGAATGAAAAAATTCAGAATTTTGAAGAAACTAGAAACATGAAGAAACAATGCCCAATTTTACCTACACAAACTGTGTGTCAATGCAACTTGCTGTCTTAACTCTACTCAACTTAACACTTGGGATTTGCGTGTTTTGAAATTCAGCTACCTGGAAGCGTTACTGAAATGCCCGCAAATAGAGAAAACTATGATGCCCAAAAAACTTTTTCACTTTAGTTTATGTAGTTTATAGTCGGTGATTCATGAATGTCTGAATTGAAAAAGGTTTCAAAGTATGGTAAACAAATCTTAATTCATTATAGAAACAGGTTTTCAATTCCTGGTAGTATGCTGAAGCTGTTGTCAGAAACAACCTCAATCCATTAAAAAATTTTTTTACCAAAGTGATTGCATAGTGAGAATAATCTTGCAACGTGCAACTTTTTTCTGAATTCACATAAAATGAATCGTTCATGAACATCAAGCTTGGAAAATTTATGAAGTTTAAGACCTTGCAATAATTTGCAACGAATAAATGTCAAATAATTATTGAACTATAAAACGAACCAAAGGAAGGATTTAAGTTTACAAACAAGCTTGAGAATTTTTGCATTAGTTACAAACAATAATTTATCAATGTCTTTTGGATGAACTTTTGGAATTGTCAATGCCAACTTTATCGCAAGCAGTAACTTATCCTTAATGAAGTTTTAAGTTTCTTCTGAAACTCAATATTTAGATGAGGGGTTGCTATATTGACAAAGATGTCGCCGTATCTCTTCTGGATTTTAAATGAGAGCGTTATTATTCTTTTGAAAGACCTATCACATTATTTTTGTCGAAGAAAAGATTTAAAAAAAGGGAATTAAATTGCATTTATTATAGTTTTTTTTTGAAATAATTGGTTTTATTCAAGATTTAATTACATTCGGCTAATTATTCTATTATGTTAGCATTTCATAAACATTATGAAAACCCTTTTATTATTAAATTTAACAAACGTACGTTTTACAATTTTCCTTAGCTTGTACATCTTATTCACTTTAGTATCCCATATGCCTTACTTGCATTATCTATTTTATACACTATTTGGTGCTGACAGGTAACCCAAGTTTCAAAGAAAGTAAAAGAATCAGCTCCGGTTTCAGCAGAAAAACATCCTGGAAGCTGAAAAGGTTTAATATAACCAAAATCATTTAGCGAATCAATGCAAAAGCGCTTGAATTAGCTATTTGTTACTAATCCAGTGTATTGATATTTTCGCACTTTTTAAAGTCATCGCAGATTGAGTGCTCTGCACTTAAATAGAATTTTTTTTAACTCAAGAAGTTCTAAGAGTCAAATTCCAGGTGTAAGTTGAATCTATCACTTTAAGTTGTAAAAACCGCAGTAAAACATAAATTCACCTTTCGTTTTACTGTATGTAAAATTTTTAATATTGCAAAGTAGTTAGATTTATCTTTGAAACTGATGACTTTTTCAAAGCACATTGGAATAAATGCCAACAAGAAAATTGATGTATCTGGATCTACAATTTCAAGTTGCTTTTGCAGACACAAAAAAGTCATTTGGATTTTTTTCATTTCTGTGATATATGTTGAAATTATGTCTAAACCAAGATTATGTAGACAACAACTGATAGAATGGAGATATGTAACTCATAACAATAAAACAGAAAGTGAACCTCTAGAGACCTTACGGCAATATGTTATCACATTCTTTCAATACTTTGAATACTACCTTTAAGTTTAAAAGGTTTAGTTATTGTGATTGTTCGATTGTTAAAGATTCACTAAAAAAATATCATTTGATGTTCAGTGAATTAAAAATGAAGAACACTTCGACAGACTGTTTATTTAAACTGCCGATATAAACATATTTTTTTTCACTGAAACTTTTAGAATCTCAAAAGAAGCATTGGAACAATTTATTAATTTTACTTTTAACAATCTCGAAACAGCTGTTTTTGAAACTACAAAGAAATTCATACTTTTTTTATAGCTAACTGAGTACAAAAATTAGCACTAGATCATATTGTCTAGTGCTAACAAGCTTTTTTTAAAAGCGTTATCATTGCCTACCAATGGCTAAAGTAAATAATTGCTACAGGAGTGAAACACAGTGCTTTATTTAATGGTTTCAATTCATTAATAGTCAAAAACTTTTTGAAATAAACGGTTTAGCAAAATCGTCTTTAGCTACTTTGGAAAGGACATGATTATTTAAAAAATTTTTATGAACGTAATCACATAAAAAATCAGCAAATCCAGTAGACATGAAAATTTTCATAATCTCAGGAATGAAAGAAATCTACAATGCAACTTTACTGGACTTCTTGTAACACTTATTTTTTTGGGGATGTAAGAAAATAAATATGTGAAAATAATTGATTCGGTTTGTAGACTAGTAGATTAACTAAACTTTGGACTTTCTGATTAATCATGCAACGTTATCGGCTTAGTTAGTAACTACTTTTTTTTGAAAAATGATATAAAGAAGCACCTAGTAATAGACTGGGTGATAAATTCCATACTTTGTTACAAATTTAGCCGGAAATTAACATACATTGATTGTTAAAGCAAATGAATAAAGCGCATGGAGTTAGTAAGTATTTAAAAAAAGGGAATTAGTATAATTTATAAATATCAAATTATTGATGGGCATAAAACTTGCGAACAAAAAATGAATGTTTGTTCTATTGAGTAGGGTAAATATGCATTAAATTTAATATTGTGTCTTATTATCACTAATCTATAAAATAATAGTCTTGAGTTCACAAAAAATTTTCCATAACTCATCTCTCATATCAGAGAAGTCAAAGATAGTTTTGATTTCTGTTTACAGTGAAGGTATCAAATTTATATAATCAAAAAATAATAAATGAATGACAAGATTTGATTATGCCACAACATTTCAGCCTTCAACACAAACTCACGAATTTCGTTTTCATCAAGCGTTATTTTTTCCTGAAATTTTTTAATCAATCCCCTTCAAGTATTCAAACAGCAGTTAAAAAATTCCATATCTCATTGCCGAAGGCTGGTAGATATGGAAAGTTTTTATGTAAACTCACTTTTTGATAGAGCCAAATATCATGCATAATTCTGAATTCCAATCCAAGTTGTGCAAGCTCAAATCATAAATATCGTGGCGCAACAACAATTGACTTAAAATTCAGCTAATCTATACACAAGTAATACAAACAAAAACGCCAGGATTTAATACAAAAAAAAATATAGGAATAATATATTTATAAAAATAGGTTTATTAATTAAGGAAAACGATATCGTTATTACCGCCACAGGGAAATTGTAACAGATTTCCAATCTTTATCCATAACGAGAATGCAGACAAGACAACACAAGTAGACTAATCTTAAACTACGTTCTGAATATTTAAAATAACTATAAAAGAATTCTAAAATAAAAGGTAAAATGAAGACCTTTCTTTTAAATACAAATTTTTGTTGAAATAATAACAAAATACACTAAGCATATTTACTATGCCATTCTTAAAAAGAAATGTTCAAGACATATATCAAGAAATGGAGCGTCAAATTATTTATTAGATGTCGAATATAACTAATTATATATCACTATATTGGATATATGGTGAGCATTGACAAACAATTACAGTTACATTGTTTTTTAATAAGCTTTAATAAGCTAAAATAAAATATTACAGAGATTTGTTAATGATGAGCATAAGACATAAATACAAACATTATTTACAGATAAACCATAGTGTGTCGGTGATGTAAATAATTGCCCAAGTCATTCGTGACCTTAGTCTTATCAATCAAGAAACAAATCCCTTGATCCGAAACAATATAAATAGTCGTCATATTTGACTTAATAGTTATTTTATATTTACTTTAAAAATTAACGGTTTAGTTTTTTACTTTGGATTTGTTATTAGATGACCTAGAATCTAATATAATTTCTAATATAGAAACCGATCCCCATATTATAATTTATAGTAATTATTGTCAAATTATGAATTAAATTAGCTAAATCAAGTTGAACTTTATCTGAGACTTTAATCAATTAGCAAATTAAACCTTATCAGCTATTTCAAACTAATACAAATTGGATTACCTGATTCAATTACATACAGTTACCTTGAGTGTTGATCAGACAATAAGATGTCTTATTTAAGAGTTTTGCTCACATATTAAATGTGTTAAATTTTCTAAATAGTACTTCAACTGTCACTCTATAAACTATTACATAAGGATTAAAAATAAAAAGCGAGGTTTTGCTCTTTAATAAATATTTGCATTTACGAACTCTATAAGCTAAACTTGCTTAGCTTACACAACTAGATATTTACCGAGTTCTGTAAAAGCTTATATTTGTCAAAATTGGAACAATTTTTGTGGAACAGCCATCAATTCTATCAATTCAGCAATGAAAATTTCTTTCAAAGAACCAAAAATTATCAAATACGGGGATTACAACATGTTACAGATTCAAAAAAATGGTTTTGAATCTTTTGTAAACATTGCTACAACTTCGAAGTTTAACGTGGTTCCAGTTATATTACATTGACAATATGTTAGATATTAATCTCATTCAATAATTAAGAGTGCAGTGGTTATACAATTTGTACCAAACACCAAAAAAAGACACATGAATAAAAAAAACAATAAATGTTATTTATAATATTGTTTTGTTCGTCGTATGCGTGCTTTAAGTTGCAAATTTTCTTTGAGTTCATATGCAGGGCAGATATTCACAAAAACTAAGTTAACTTGAATTCCATGCTGAAGTTGGACAATTGTTTAGTGTTTATAATTTAATCTTAACTTAGAATTTCAACTGTCTTTCACTTTTAATTCATTGGTCTCAACTTCATTTGCTCAAAAATCAACAATGTATCATCTAAATCTTAAAATATATATTGTAACTGACATTAGCACACGTATTGGATACAGAGGCAGTTAACAGAACTCTTACAAACTATACTAAATATTACTCTAAAACATCGTTATAATTGTCACAATTCAATTGATTTGGCAAACTTAAAATTATACTTGTGCGTGGTCTTTTAATCTTTAATTCATTTTCAAAATCCTGAACCATTCAATACCATTGGAAAATAATGTTATAGTAGCCGTAAAGTGGATTTCAATTTTATATTGCAATACAGTCAGTTTTGAAACTCGGTCTTTGAAACGTTTGAGCGTTATGATAGTTAACTAGGCATCAAAACACAAGTCAGATAGCGATGTAAAGTAAAAAGTTCAAATATTTATGGCCGTAAAGCAATACTGGTTCGACTAAATTTTACAGTATTTTCTAATCGAACCACCTCAAAATTTCTACTATAATGTGATGAGTTCACATTATGCTATACATGTGTCTTGAAACTTAAATTCTAGATGCATGAAATTGGTCGCTTATGTCTCTATAGATATTATTCTCAAAACTCGCTAATCCGATATTTTTTTTTCATGACAAGCAGAACACCGTTAACTGATTGATTTTGGTAGTGAATAATCCTAGAAATGTCACTTTCACAAAAGCATAATGATGATAGTAGCCAAGAATGCCATGAAAGTATTAGAACATGTAACAACTTTTGCAAACCAGTTGACCAGTAACTTTGGCTTTAACATTTATTGGTACAGATTCCAACCTGAGTACAAATCAAAAGAAGAAGGCATAGGTTATTTATTAAATATGTGATAGAAATTCTCTTTTTTGTAAAATTAATATCAATTATGGCTCTGTTTAAGAGTTAAATGCGAAATAGCTTTACGGATAGTCAGTACATTTTTTTAGTGATGCTTAGTTTCGCTTTGCCACCATACATGAAAAAGTTTAAGTATAATTAAAGTAGATTTTTAGCAAAGTTAGTTAGCAGTTCTATACGGTGATAGAAAACGGAAAAAACTTCATCATTATGTCCGCCATCAAATATTAGTAAATCAGAAAACCGAGACAATACTTGGATACTTTGAAATCACTGTTCCTGATTCACTTTTATCCATTCAATATTTCTGATGGAACATTGCATTTTTTTATGGAACGGCTTCTTTTCCAGTGATTATGCAGTTGGTATAACCTTTTGAATCCTTTTCGACAACCCCAATGGCAATTTGTTCTTTTATCAAATCCTTTGCAAAAATGCAACGTTGTATTTCTACTGTGTTGTTCTTTGATATGCCTTTTTATGTAATCACATGTTTTAAAAAGTCCTTTGTAGGGACAGTTGTTAACTGGACATGGAATATGAATTTTATTGTAACGGCGCATTTTTTGTGAAACAACTTTACCTGTTTCAAAATTCTCAATTCGTATAGGCAAACCTTGATTATCACATACTAGCATTCTCAGCTCATTTTTGTAAAATGATTCAGTTTTCTTAATTACTCTACTAATTTCCTCATCAGCAAGCTGTAGATGACCTTGTTCGTCATATATTTCTTTCATACATGTCTGTTGTTGACAATTGAGAGTATTATTATATTCCTTCTCTAAGATTTCAATATTTTGAGGTACAGTTGTTATTGAACTCACAGAACTACCAATTGATTTAAAATCATTGTGGTGGCTCAGTCCATCATTGAAAGGTTTTTCTATAATAAAATGATTTGGTTTTGCAGTGTTTATAAGTTCTGTGGATTGACTAGTAAAAGCGTCAATTAGCATATCGTCTATTTCCGACTTACTCGCCAATGCCAGACAGTCAGGGTTATTCTGCATCGGTTGCGGCAAATTGTAAAACGTGCAGTGGTAATTTGGCGACAAAGCTGATTGTTCACTTTCGGATAATTGCGATAATGCATAACTTTTATGATCCATCATAGGTAGAGTTGTTTGAATGCTAGTTTGGTTATGTGCGTACTCGTACGTTGTGTGATCAAAATTAAAATTTTTACTTGGAAACTCTATACCATTCGTGCTTACATTATTGTCAACATTTGAACAGTTTACAATTTGTGATGGATGAGAGGTTTTCTTATTGCTATCCATGTATGTTTGCCAAGAAACTGGCTTATGTTCATACACACAAGTACGTGAAACGAAACAGTTTGAAAATAGTGGCGCCAAAGCGACTTGTTCGTCTTCGTTAATACCCGCAAAAATATAGTTGTTGGTGTTGATAAGCATCTCGCCACTGCATTACCATGAAAGATATGCAATAAATTGTACAAAGGAATTTCTTGCTAAAAACTAGTAGAATTTAAGTTTTTTCAACAAATCGTTAAAGCCACAGACTCATATTTTGCCATACACAAATGCAATAAGCAAGCACTCGAAGATAGACCACATTGTTTATACTCTATTTCCGGCATTAATATTTATTAATTAAGTCGTACTCAATTTTACCAAAACAAACCGAGCTGCATGTGAAACAGCAATAGCCCTAAAAACTATCCCTTTGGGAAAATTACAACTGGGCAGTTTCTGGACTTTAATATCTAATATCATGTATGTCTTTTTGTCTTCACTAGATAGGTAGCTAAGCTTTGGTGATGTTTTTTTATTTCAGCAAGTAATATTGAAATAACAAGAAATTAATAATTTTGTTTATAGATAAACTATTGACAAATACGTTGCCCAGTTTCAAATTTTGTTTGTATTTTATTAGATGGAGGGGAAGCGCGATGCAGCCTTTGGCTTAATTGGCTGGCTGCAGGAGAGCCAATAAAATGTTGGATTTTATTTCAAAAAGTATCACTATAATCATGCGGTTAATAATCACTTATACAACATGAAAGTGAAACCTTATTGTTATTTGTGTCTTTATGTCATGCTGACGAACTTGAGTACTAAAATTAGGTTGGATAATAGCGGTCATTTTTACTGCATGTCGGTTGATGTTTATGTCCTGAATAGCAATAGTTTAATAGATTAACAATCTTTGCATCAGTCATACTTTATTGAAGGCGTTAAAAAAAATTTTGTCTTATGATAGTCACCTCGTGTTGTTACGCATCACAAGGTGCATAGATAAAAAGAATGCGCGGTAAAAACCAGAGAATTCCTTTTTCAAGCGGAAATGATGCACAACAACTCATTAAATAGAAACATTCTACGTCATTAGTATGAAAAATAGTACCCAAAAAGGAAGAATTAGTAATATATGTTTTTGCCAAATATCTCGACTGAGATTTAATTTTTAATTTTGGGAAGAATGTGTCAAATATTTCATTAAATATAAGATCATATATAGCACTACCGTTAGTAATATGTGTCTGTTCTTCAGCGAATTGCATTTTTGTTGGTAACATAAATTATGCAAATTTTGCGGCATTAATAGTTCAAAAAACACTTTTAGGTGCCAAATACACGTAGCAACACCAAGTAGCTTTCACAAATTTTTTCCTAGTGCGTTGTATCTTTTTATTCACAACGATTTTCATTTTAAAAGCCTAATATGGTTTTTTATGTCGTGGACTTTTTATACATGAAAGGAACTGTGATTTCATTCACTTATTTGTAAATCATATTCATCATAAACATGGCTTCGTTAAATATTTCAAACAAAAACTTGAAATTTTGCTAGCCATTGGATTCATTTGTTGTATCTGTAATCAAAAAAAGAAAACATTTTATAATATTGAATAAAAGATGAAAAACATATTTTTTGTACAAGTAACTGTATTTAGAACATAAGTGGTAAAACTCTGAATTCACATTTTTCAAACGCCATCGTAAAACCATGCTGCAGAAGGCGTTTTGATTATCAGTTACCTAATCTAAACCAGCTTTATTACAAACAGAAGTATTTAGTAAACAAGCTAAATTATTAAGCTAAATTTAAATTATGTTTGTATAAGCAAAAAGATGCCAACTTTTGCATACGTATATTTTAATTGAAAAAACTTAATCTAAATATTGAACAGAATCTTGATTGAACGCGTGTTTAATTTCATAACATAGTGTTATGGTATTAGCCTTTCTTTTTAACTTTTTGTTGGCCGTTTTAATACAGAAGAATCTAAAGAAGGGTGTATGAGAACCGTACCAAAGTCGGAAATTTATACTATTCATATATCTAACAAAGAAATAATGAAACACAACAATTAATTTTATACATTAATGGTCGGCAATATATTGGTTATTCACATTCCTCGCGAAATAATTTAAATTCCATGTATAGTAGCTATCAATCCTTTAAGTCCAAAGTAAAATCTCAAATTAAGGACTAAATTTTTTAAATCAAACAAAAACAAAAATTTGGCTCTAGTCAAGCATTGGATTGAACATTATCATGTTAATTGAAACAATAAAGCGAATTATTAAATTTATAATCAACGGAATAAGTTTTTACCTACTAAACGTTTTAGCATAGACGGCAATAGGTGAAAAGTCTGCTTAGTTCAAATATTGATTACCATTGAATAAGCCACAGAAACATCTACAAATATTTGACATTTTTTTTAAAATTAATTTGATTGCAAATAAGCTATAAAAAAACCAATATCGTGGAAAAAAAAGGTAGCAAGATTAATCAAACTAGAACAAAATAAAAATGAAGAAAGTTATCAAGTAGGTAATTGGACTCAAACTGTAGCCAATGTTCCCAGCATT
>JAJLVS010000051.1:0-15690 GCA_030570415.1 Saturnispora serradocipensis | reverse complement strand
CTTCGATTGCTGTCACGACACGTGAGCTTAGTCCATTTTCTAATAGAATTCTGCTAAGCAATTTCATAATTTCATTTTAACGTTTAGCTCGGAGTTCACTTTGGTCGTCCGAACTCTAACAATGCCAAAAAGCCGTTCTAGTATAGTGGTTAGTACAAGTCGTTGTGGCCGACTAGACCCAGGTTCGATTCCTGGGAACGGCACTTACTTTTTACAATATTTTTCTAATCAAAAATTGTTAAGATATAAAAATAAAAAACTGATAACACACACCAACTTACAGTAGAAGATAGTAACTAAAGAAAAGATAACAAGACAAAAAAACCCACTAAAACAATCTAAAAATGTAATCCCATTATAGGCAAATCAAATGCACCAGAGACCAACACTTCCAGCCTGCTAAAGGTCGGTGTAGCAGTGTGACCCATACGTGTTGACGTCCGATAGTGCGCAAACGATTGGAATAAATCCAGTGTCGTCGTATTCGTAGTAGTCATCCTCTTGGAAGACACCGTGTGAGTTATCTTCATACGCAGCTGGCGTGGAAGTGATTGGCTGCGAGTGTACGTTGTGGGAGTCGTTTTCGTTGATAGAAACGTCCAGTTCTGAGTTAGTGGTGGCAGGCATGTTGAGTGTGTGAGTGAGTGGCTTGTTAGGATCAGTGCGCAACAACAGTCAATAGGGGGTGTGCGTTTTTCTTTTATATTGAAAAGCACATGTGAGTCTTATGGTCGGTTAGACGGCCCCGTTTATCCGCGATAACCCTAGTGTGCGCTGGAGTCATCCTGATTCACGCACGCTATGATTCATAGTCATAGCAAGCTTGTGTACGATAGCAGGTGTAGCGCCTAGCTAGGGAACAGAGAAGCACACCAGTCTATTCGATCTGGGATGGATGTCCATTCTTCCATTGGCATACTAAGAAAAATGCTTGGAAAAGGCATTTGACCTGTAACTTTACACATTCCTCTATGCGCAGATTAATCTGCGTGCATTAAGTTTCAGCCGTTAAGGCCGTCGCAGCAACGGAGATTCATTCGATGTTGTGGAAAATGAGTAAAAGTGCATTTGCTAAGACACGCCGTGTTCAGCCGTTAGCGGTCCGGTATAAAATCCGATTCAAAGAGAAGGACTAATACTTTTCTCACAAGGAGTGTAGCATTTGTTGTCAGGCTTGGGTACTTTATAATCCAATTGTGCCTCCTGGTACGTATTGAAGAAGCTCATACAGCACATCAGGTTATTTTTGGTTTAGGAGTTGGTCTATTTATTGTATTCCACATTTCATCATAGAAGACAAGTGTATCCATACAAACGTGCCAAAACTGCCAGGATGCAAGACATTTGTAAACTTGAATTTTGTAATTGATATGATTCTATCAAGATTAGCTTTATTGGATTCTTGTAAAGCGTTTATTATTTGGAAAAATTCTTTGTTATAAAAGTAGCTGGCAGCCTAGTTATTACAAGCGCTATAAAGGTCCTGGTTCAATAAAGGATAATTAATCATTTATTTCGTGAGGACAACATTGCTTATCAAATAAGTCGTTAGAAGAATGCTGCACCTAGAGCAAGTACAAACGGAGCCAAAGCAGCTTTAACAGTTGCTGCACCATCGGTATAGGTTGGAACTTCTGAGGTTGTAGAAGGTTCAAGGGTTGCAGATGTTGAGACAGTGGTTGTCAAAGTGGAGGCAGAAAACACATCGCTGGATGATGGAACAGGACAATCATTGTCCTCATGAATTAAGACAGGTAACTTGACGTGGAAAATCAATGATTGGCTATTGACATTATTACCTGCATCGTATGTAATCTTACCATTATCCATTGAACCGTTTCTTGTTTGGTAATCATTGTCTGAAACTAAAAGCAAGTAGTACTCATCGTCAGTACATTGCTTTGGAATCAGGGTCATACCTTCCCATTTTTCGTTTATAAGCATTGTGTCAACTTCACCACCATTGTGAACGCCAAACTTAGCCAACTCATCAGAATCAAGCAAATCAACAAATGAATAGTAAGTGGCTGGTGTAATAGAAGAATTCAAAACACCTTCACGCGTGGCGATTTGGCCACCTAAGCCATCGTATAAGCCGACAATATTGTCAGCATCTTTCAAAGACCAGATGTCAACATGCTTATAAATTGCCTTGGTACCGTACCAGCCACCATTACCGAAGTCTGAATCTCTTGGTAAAAGCAAAACAATGTCTTCAGTGAGAACATGAAGGTCTGATTGGGCGGTTGAGTATGTATCCTCTTCACCTTCTATAGTTGCGTTATAAAGTGGTAATGGAAGAACGTATTCTCCAACTAATTCGTATGGTGAAACAGCGTAGTCATATTTGAGTAATCTGATGTATTTACCAAAATCGGTATCACCGCCATCTTGAACAGTAGCGTATTGCAAAGCGGTATATAAGTATTTGCCGTCTGGAGTGAAAGAAACACCTTCGAAACCACAATTGACAGTTCTACCACTATCATTTTCCTCAGGAACGAAACTGAGATCCCAACCTGGTGGATAATCACTTGAAAAGTTAATTTCGTCACCATTGTGTGGAACAAAAGCTTGAGGTGGTTCAATGTAATCAACTAAATGACCTGAGCTGTTAAATTTGAACAAACCTGGACCATACTCATCACCGATCCAGAAACCATTATTGAAATCACCATCAATTAGCGCCATACCTTCGGAATCCAATGAAAGTCTGGTGGTGGTGGTGCTGGAGTTCAAGTCGTTACCCCATCCGTCACCATGGTAAGTCACCGCTGGAAGATCCTTACCGTTCCAGGTGATACTGGTGTTACTGTCCAAACCAGTGAACGAGTAGCCGTTCATATCCTTCAATAGAATGGTATCTTCATAGTTCCAGATGATATTAGTGGTTGAAGATTGCTCCTTTGGAGTGAAATCCACAGCGTATTTGTGGACTCTAGATAGTGTGTTAACTGTACCGTCGAGATTGTAACCTCTATCTGGTAAACAGTAGGCAGTAAAGTGGTAAACACCATCTTCGTCGACCGAAACGTCTTGGTAAGAAACAGAGGAACCAATTGAGATGGTTTCATTGTACTTATCAACTGCATCAGACGCAACAAAACCGTAACCCTTCAAACCAAAGTTCTCAAAAACGTTACCATCAACGTTGACCTTGACGTCTGCGAAGACGTTAGAAAGCAGAGCAAAAAAGACCGCTGCTAAAAACATATTTCTGAAAGCAATTGCTAGTTACTACCTATGCCATTTCTAGGACGTCAGAGCTTCTGTCAGCGTACACTGGTGTATTTATACCCAACGTATATGTAGCTCAGTATTGTCCACACAAAATTTTTCAAAAAAACGGGATTGAGATGTTATATAATTTGCATCCCATCTTATTCAAAGATATTTTGTGGATTGGCAAAAGAGCCGGCATTAAGGGACGGCCCCTTTTCATAAATTGACTGCATTTGTAGCAAACGTTAGCTGTCAATGCCATGCTAAATTGAGGGCTAGCTTAAGGTGCATGAAATTTCCATCGTGTGCTTCTACGTTGATAAAAGAAACTGCAAACGTTGCTCTATCGTAGTCGATCCAAATAATGCCGCTACTTCTGCAAACTATATCCTCCACCGCTAAATAATTTTTTGTCGTCGTCTATTGTTTAATTTATTGGTATCAACTGATATATTCCAATTCTGATGCCAGACTACAACATACCTAGTTGAAAAGTTGACGTGTTGCAACCTCATGGATATCGGCAATGTGAATGCTAATGGGAACCACAAGTGTCTCCCATGTTGTCTCGTAAACTAAAAGGCCTTTTGTTCCAGTGTTCTTTCGTACATTGCAAAGTTTTTCGAAGAATAAGATGCAGAGCCAACTGACTTCGGCATTAAAAAAACATCCCCCTCTCGATGGGTGGATAGTTAATTGCAGTGGTGATTCTTCGATCTGGTCCAGGCTTATTCGTCTTGGCAGCAGCTGGGTTGGGTGATCTCTGTATGGTTACAAATAGTATGACACTATCGCAGTGCCAAGAATCACCGCGATCTCTGACCCTTCCATTATATTTAGTAGAACGTATAATTACAGTATAGATATTGATTACGTTTTTTTTGTAAGTCAAAAGTGGCAGATGTTCAATGGCAAGCGGATCAATGTTTTACAATTCAACTCTGGATTGCATCAGATCAATTGCACACTAGGTTTACTTTCTAAACAGTATACAACTTGCCGAACTATTGCAAAGGTTGAAAATTGAATAAGGTACGCGTTTCAGCTTTTGGGGTCTGCAGTACAAAGCAAAAAATTTAACTTTTAGAAAGTATTGATTTTCCATTTTACGGCTGTAAAGCATGTGTTGCACGAAGATTGTGTGACATAAGGCTTCGAAACTTCGACAATTTATACATATTTACATTAATTTGGTAAAAAAGCATAAGGCACGTTAATCTTACAGATTGAAGTGATTGTAGTTTCATTATTATCGAATTACAATAAATAATCAATAAACAGCACTATTGGTGATCTAGATAAAAAAAGCAGCAATGACCAGCACTAATGGAGACAACAAACCAGTTTGAACAATCTCAGCGCCTGCAGTGAATGTAGAAACGGTTGTTTCATCGGCTTCTGTTTTTGTGGAAGAGGTAGAGGTTTTCAATGTTGTCCCCTCAGTTGTCGATGGGGTTGGAGTAACCAAAGTGGTTGGATTCTCTATGGTATTGGAAGTTTGTGTGTTTTCTGTGGAGCTTGGAGTGACAGTTACAGAAGTCTTTTCACTTTCGGAAGTGGAAGCAGCTTCAGTTGTAGCTGAAGACTCTAAAATCTCAGCGTTTGACTCGCATGGCACAGTGACTGTCTCAGTAACTCCACTAACAACAGTGGTGAAAGTAGTGTAAGAGCTAGCAGAGGTCGAATCACATGGAAAGGTGACTGTTTCAGTAACGCCATCAACAACGGTGGTGATTGTGGAGTATGAGCTAGCAGATGTTGAATCACAAGGAACCGTGAGAGTTTCAGTAACGCCATCAACAACGGTGGTGATTGTGGAGTATGAGCTAGCAGATGTTGAATCACAAGGAACCGTGAGAGTTTCAGTAACGCCATCAACAACGGTAGTGATCGTGGTGTATGAGCTAGTAGAGGTTGGATCAGTAACACTTGATGAAGTTTGTTCACTAGAGGAGGAGGTTGTTTGAGAAGATCCAGAGCTCAAAGTTGGGGTTTCAAGAAGAGTAACATCGGTAAGAACCAATTGTCCATTGTTCAATAATTCTGTCATTTTAACAACTGTGGTAGTGGTGTATGTACCGGTCCAGCCAGTGGCAGTTGGAGTAGGAACTAAAACGACAGTTTGAGATAAGGTGATATCATCTCTCTTAAATAAACCACCAACTGGAACAGAAATGGTACCATCAACATAAGTAAGTGTTTCGGTGCTAGTTGAAACGCCACTCCAAATGTAAATTGGAGTTGCAAGTGTGTCCAAACTAAATTCCGAAGTTGAACCAACATTATAAGAAGAAGTTGATGCTGTTGAAACTCGGGAGGAAACCGAGTTTGATGAGTTGGTTGTAAGCAATGAAGTTTCAGAAGAGCCTTCAGCTGTAGAACTTGGTGCTGAAGTTAATAAAGAGCTTGAAGCAAAGGATGAAGAAAAGCTTGTAAATTGGGAATTGGTAACAGATGAGGAAGAAGTCAAAAGTTGAGAGCTTGTGGTTAAAGTTGAAGATCCCGGGGAAGATGACAAAGAAGCAGAAGAAAGAATCGAAGAAGCAGCAGAAGAAACCACAACAGAAGAAGCAATGGAAGATGAAGTAGAAGCAAAAGAAGACACAGCAGAAGAAGAAACAGGACAGTTATCTTCATGGGTTAAAACAGGCAATTTGATGTGGAAAATCATTGATTGATTGTCAACATTAATGCCAGCATCGTAGGTGATTTTACCATTGTTCATGAAACCATTTGTTGTTTGATAATCGTTATCGGAAACCAAAAGCAAGTAGTACTCATCGTCAGTACATTGCTTTGGAATCAAGGTCATACCTTCCCATTTTTCATTGATCAACATAGAATCAACATCACCACCATTATGTAAATTGAATTTAGCCAATTCAGTTGGATCAATGATATCAATAAAGGAATAGTGAGTAGCTGGAGTGATTGAGGACTTCAAAACACCCTTGCTGCTTGAAATTTGGTCACCTAAACCATCGTATAAACCAACAATGTTGTCAGCATCTTTCAAGGACCAGATATCAACATGTTTGAAAATAGCCTTGGTGCCATCCTCACCACCGTTACCTAAGTTTGAATCTCTTGGTAAGAAAATGACAATATCTTCAGAAAGGACACGCATTTCGGATTGTGAAGCAGTTTTGGTGCTTCCATCGGAAGTTTGATAAGTAGGTAATGCAATGGCATATTCTGCAACTAATTCGAAAGGTGAAACAGAAACATCGTATTTGAGCAATCTTGTATTCATACTGTATTTAGACTTATCACCACCGTCTTGGACGGTGGCTGCTTGAAGGGCAGTGAATAGATACTTACCATCTGGGGTAAAGTCCACAGCTTCGTAACCATGGTTTGCTTCTCTACCACTATCGTTTTCTTCAGGAACAAAACTGCTATCCCAGTCAGGGGTGCTGTCACTTGAGAAATTGATGTTTTCACCTGTATGTGGAAGAATGGCGTCTGGAGCTTGAATGTAGTCAACCATATTACCAGAATTATCGAATTTGAATAAACTTGGACCATATTCATCACTGATCCAGAAGCCGTTATCAATATCACCGTCAATGAGCACCAAACCTTCGGAATCCAATGAAAGTCTAGTGGTGGTGGCACTGGAATTTAAATTGTTTCCCCATCCGTCACCACGGTAGGTAATAGCTGGTATTTCTTTACCGTTCCAGGTGACAGTGGTGTTACTGTCCAAACCGGTGAATGAATTTCCGTTCATATCCTTCAATAGGATGGTATCTTCATAGTTCCAGATAATGTTAGGAGTAGGAGATTCGTCCATCGGAGTGAAATCAACAGCGTATTTGTGGATTCTAGAGAGTGTGTTAACGGTACCTTCAATGTTGTAACCTCTATCTGGTAAACAATAGGCGGTGAAATGGTAAACACCATCTTCGTCAACAGTAAGATCCTGGTAAGCAACAGAGGAACCAATTGAGATGGTTTCCTTATACTTGTCAACTGCATCGGCGGCAACGAAACCGTAACCCTTCAAGCCGAAACTTTCAAAAACGTCACCATCGACAGTCACTTGAACATCTGCCAAGACTTTAGACAGCAGAGCAAAAAAGACAGCTACCAAAAACATTTTATAAAGCGAGCGGAATTGTTTGGCTTCTAGAAGCTCTTGGCAAGAACTTCAAGAGAAATATGGCGTTCACTGGCATTTTATACCAAAGCCTATTCGTTTACAAGATTAATGAATTTGCACGTGTCGACTATAGTGGTTCTAATGCTTTGTATAGCCGTTATTTTGGGGGACTAATCCCGACAGTTATGCAGGTGCTGAGAAACATTCCAGAAAAGGAAAACCCACTAAGTAAACAGAGAAAAGAATCACATAAAAACACGTCACTTAGTGCTTTGAAGATCTGCCTTTGCAAAGAGGGTTACGGAATACTAACACTTCTCTGAAACTGGCGTCACACCATCTCAGAGGCATTTCGTTAACGCTTTCTGCGAGGGTACACTGATTCACAGTGTACGTCAAGGGTAACTTAGTCGCGGTGATAATCGAAAACGTGCGTGGATGTCTGTGTGTGTGCGCGCCGTGTTGTTTTGATTACGGAGTGAATGCCTAGCATATCTACGAAGGTGTGTGCTGCTAATAAAGCTCTCGATCCAGCTTGATCTCACGCAGCTTTGCAGCACATTACTAGTGGGCAACTGAGATTTAGAGCCTTTCTTGCGCATACAGTCGGTAACGGCATGCTCGCTAGTGGAACATTCCTCGGAGATCTTTCTCCTTTTTTCTTCGCCGTTACTCAAAGAAAAGGTTCCATTGGTGTGGCGGGATTAGCCTGCCCAACCGTTTGAACCTGCTTTCTCGCTTTTGAATAGAGCCGCAAAAAGGAGTTGAAGGGCCATGCGTTTAGAGCCTTAGCTGATTCATCTATGAAAAGTTAAAAGAAGTCGGCTAGCGATGCGTTCATATCAGCAGCATGGTCAAAATACTAATTGGAGCAACTAAAAAAGAAGGACCCTGTAGAGAACGTTTAACTGCCGATGATCGATGATTCTTTTGAAAGGTATACAAAAGCGCCCACAACGGAAACATCCGAAAAGAGACACAACGTGTCTTACTTAATCTGTCCTCCTGCTTGTGAAGTCAACTACAGTGTTTTCACAACAGAAAGCTAAGCTCCTGCGGAGATACAACGTCCTCAACCTTGTAGAATGAGTAGATCTAGGATACTATATTTTCAGTTTCATCTCACACAGATTTCACGCTAGGTTTCAAAATGCATGTGTGCTCTCTCTATGGTGGACATCCAAGCAGATTTGCAGTAATGAGAAGCTCTCTCATTAGTTGCATTCAGTGTTCTACAGGAGCTTGGCATAAATATATGCACATGCGTGACGTGAATTGAGGTTTGCTGGGAGCAAGCTTTTGAGCAGAAGGTCTACGTTGCAGTAAAATCACATGGTCATTGCTATGCAATTGCTCTTTTTACAGGCACACAAAAGAATGCTGTTTTCCAGCGTAGAGGCATCTGGCCAAGCTGAGAATACAGGGCAAATATTCGATTGCAGCATAAAGGCTAGGAAAAGGCAATACAAAACATAGCTACAATTAAACACTTATCATAGAAGCAGGTTCAATGTTCACCTTTCTCTACTCATCTTTTCCATTGCCCAGCCGCACTCATCAACAGCTCCAAGTCCAGCTAATAATGAAATGCATGAAAGCTGTTATATACTACTTGGCGGCTCGCTTAAATATATGTCCACACTTTGCTGGATGCTGAGCGCTTTTTATTCTGTTCAGGCGTTTACAAGAGTTAAACGGAGCTATCGATACGTTTAGTTCTGTCACAGTGGTCAAACCCAATACTGTATTTAAATTACCAAACTTACAAAACGGAAGAGAAAGGTGGGGGAAATCATGATATGGGCGTCTGATAGTGGAGTTTCTTTCACTAATAGCGGACTGTAGTCTCTTTAGACACTCTGCTAACCGTTACTCGTCCCCCTTGAAGTGTCAAAATTGGTAATATGTAAAAACACAAACAAGGGGCTAACGATGAACCACTGACCGTAGAGCCTGCAACTTACATCAAACCCTTTTTCTCGATAAGGCCCAAACCGGTAGGCGAATACCTCTGCTGGAGCATGTGTAATACTGGAGACGAATGCATCAATGAAAATGCTGGTCTAGTCATTTTCAGCATCAATTCAGCCAAGAAGACCAGTATTTTATTACGATGACACAAAGGCCAATATTACATTACTATTGAGCCACTATTCTTTTCGAAAACGCCAGCTCGAACACCACAAGGCAAGTTGGAGTTCAGGTAACCATCACTCCCCCCTTTCCACGCTCGTTGCATAACGTCTGACCTGTAAAATGTCAAGGTGTCAACGCAACGGCTGAAAAATATAACATGCAACGATCTTAGCTGAAATATCGGGCAAGCAAACAAAGCCAACATTTTGAATAGCAGCTTAGTTTATCTTGGTGTTTACAACGATATCCCATGGCTTTTACTGCCTGCTGTCAGCCTTGCCGACGATTATCCTAGAATAACTGATACCACAGAACTGAGGCGCCCCACACTTTTTCATGAAAGTTGGCGGAGTGAGAACCGATATCGGACTTTTGGGACTAGGGTTGAAGACACAGTATGGAGTCCACGGTGTGCCACAGCTGCCACACTGGTAAAATCAGATTAGTAATCAACGAATATAAATATCTATACATGGGAAGTGAAAAGTTAACGTATGGTGGCAGTATAGAGCATCTTCCTAAGTAAAATGACATCGGTCACTTTAACATCGGAAACTCCACAGACTACAAAGGCTGCAGTCTTTGACGACACGCCAATTGATCAACAGGTTGAAAAGTTGATCAGAAGCTCCCGAAACCTGAATATCACCAGAGGCGGTGGATTTGTCAAGGCGCAGTTAGTTGCCGGCAGAGATCCACAGGGTGCCAAACTTCTACCTGAGCACAGCAGAAAAAGACTCGAAGACGATGGTGTTGATTTGAGCAAGGGTTATCCAGAAATCCCAGACAGATCCAAGATTCCAGTCTTTGTTGATCAGGCCTATGCCGTGAGAAACGAAGATGTGCCTTACATCGAAAGAGGTAAGGGTGCAGACCCTGAGAAGAAAGCTCTTTTGGGCGCCGCCAAGGAGGTTATTAACTTGACCGACAAAATCGGTACTGAGATTGTTGGCTTACAATTGGCAGAGCTTACTAACCAGCAAAGAGATGAATTGGCCTTGTTGATTGCGGAAAGAGGTGTTGTTTTCTTCAGAGAACAGAAGCTACCTCCTTCTAAGCAATGGGAACTTGGTGATTACTACGGTAACATTGAAAAGCACCCTCAAGTTTTGCAGGTTCCTGGGTTGCCTGGTGCCACCGTTATTTGGAACGACTTCTTGCAAAAGCGTGGCATGGAGTTGAACTTTGCCAATGCCAATTTATCAAACTGGGACAGAAAGCACCCAGCTCCTGGTAATCAAATTTGGCACACTGATTTGGTTCATGAGCACCAACCGGCGGGCTACACCCATTTACATTTGGACGAAGTTCCAGAAGTTGGTGGTGACACTCTTTGGTCTTCAGGCTATGGTGCTTATGACAAGCTAAGTGACGAGTTCAAGAAATTTTTGGATGGCAAGGAAGCTGTCTATCTTTCTGCCCACAACTACTTGAACAGGGACGATCCATTTGGTAATACTGTCAACGTTGAGCGTGTCCACCCATTGGTCAGAACCCACCCAGCTACGGGTTGGAAGTCCCTCTTTGTCAACAGGGGCTTGACTAAGAGGATTGTTGGCGTTTCACCTGTTGAATCAGACATTATTCTCAACTATCTTTTCGATGTTTACGAAAAGAACGCCGACATTCAAGTCAGATTCAAGTGGTCAACCAAACCTGGTTATGGTACCTCTGCTATCTGGGATAACAGAGTTACACAACACAGAAACGTTTGGGACAACGAGGGTAAGGAACCAAGACACGGTACCAGAGTTACTTCCCTTGCGGAAAAGCCTTTCTTTGACCCTGAATCCAAATCTCAAAGAGAAGCGCTCGGCTTACCAATTCACAAGTGGAATTAGTTTGTTTATACCTTTATTTATCTTACCTAGTTTAACACTTTAACTATTATTTATTTTTCAACTCCTCTGGTCCACCCCTGCTGAGCACATCGGAATATCTGAATTGCTTCACTCTCTGTTACCTTTATGTTTGATTGCTAAACTGGATGATTGAGAGAGCGGTGATAGCAAAGAAGCGCAGCCATAGGCCAATAAAGTGGTGTTACAATTCGTCGTGCCAGCAACCCCAGTTAAGGTAGTTAAATAATAGTTGACCGCCACAGGTGTGGCATTTTCAACTTGTGGCAGTGGTTGACAACCAAAATGCTCTTTATATAAATAGTTGAGGTAGTAACAAGTATACGATCGCCAAGAATGAATAGTAAACAATCATGACTGTGTCGAATAACCCGTTTTCTGTCAATTCCGTTGCAATAATTGGTGCTGGTCCGTCAGGTATTGCATCAACATACGAATTTACCAGAATTACAAAAAGTGGCAAATCTCTTTTTGGAGAAAAGGATGTTTCCAGGTATTCAAATGAATTGAAGTACAACGAAGTTGTTGCGTTTGAAAGAAATGCAACGGTAGGAGGTGTTTGGAGTAGAAGTGTCTTTCACGAAAATAGCCCAGATCCATACTTGCCAGACCTGGATGTGTACGACGATCTCTCAAACCCTGAAAATATATACAGAAGATTTGATATCTCCAGCGAATTTGAGGAAGAGCTTGCTGAATCTTCCTTTGATAATCCTGTTATCAAGGATTTGAACGAAAAGTCTGAGAAAATCATTAAGCATCAATGGAGAGGCTCAGGTGCCTACAAAGATCTCTTTACCAATGTCACCAACCAGTTTATGCATTATTCGTTTGCCGAGTTGGAACCTGCGGAGTTGAATAAGCTGAATACAAAGTACAAAAACATTCCAATGCACCAAAGCGCTGCCGACGTCTCTGATTATCTCGAGAAGGTCGTTGATGACAACAATTTGAGAAAGCACATTAGATTGAACAGTAATGTGGAGCGTGTTAGAAAGCTTGGCAATGGTAAATGGGAAATTTTGATCTCATCTGTGCATATAACCAAAGATGGTGAGAAACAACTGAAATGGTACAAACAACTGTTTGATGCCGTGATCTTGGCATCGGGAAAAACGGTTCCCTATGTGCCACAATTTGAGGGGTTACCAAAGTTCATCGAACTTAACAAGGATGTCACCGTCAGACTTGCCAAAAGTATCAAGAATCCTGACTTTTTACAGAAGAAAAAGAAAATTTTAATTGTCGGCACTTCTGTTTCTGCAGTTGATATACTTCAATACGCCTTTCCAAGAGATTTGGACAATTCGGAGCTATTTTTATCTAGGAGTAGTCCCATAGCAGTTTCGAGTTGGGTCACCAATTGTTCATATGCAAAGGGTATCATAAACAAACCTTTAATTGAGGCTTTTTTGCCAGAAGAAAAAGCAGTCAAATTTGTTGATGGTACCATTGAATATGATTTTGACACAATAATTCTTGCCACCGGATATCAAGTCATATACCCATTTATCGAAAAGCAACTTGTTGAACAGAAACCTAAACTTTTAGACTTCTATTTATACACATTTTCCATCGCCGACAAAACACTAGCTTTAGTTGGTAATACTTACACTGCCTTTTTTTTTAATAGAGCAGAGGCACAGGCTGCTGCGCTTGCTAGTATTTGGGGAAACTTTAAGCAACTTCCAGATATCGAAGAACAGCTTAGACAGAGCCAGGAAAAGTTACCACTAATTGCACCATTGGTGACACAACTATTTATTGATCCATTGATTAATTTGACAAACAACAGACCACATCCATTTTCTATTAATAAGAACAAGTCTGACCACACAATGTTAACAGCGGCAGGTAGTCAACATGTACAAGATCTTTGGGTCAATATTCGAGATGGTAAAGTTGATCCGCTGAAAGTACTTGAAGAAAATTAGATAAAGTGCTCAACTGCGAGCTAATACACAAACTTTTTGAATATATAGTTCATTTAACATTTCGTGATTCGAATTTTGTATTTATAACTGAATAATTATATCAAATTAAATGAAGAAAAGGAAAATGGAATTGATACCTCCTTAGAGTTGCTGACACCTTTGACTACGATCTGACGAGGAGACCTCAGTTAAAATATAATATTTACCTGTTAAAGCTTATACAGTGCATTTGAAGCTTTATCGGCCAAATTCTTCTTGAATATTTTGATTGAATGGAGACAAACAAGGTTTATTGTTTAAAGACCGGCTCTGTAGATATTGCGTAATTTATGCTAATTTAGAATACTATACAATGCTCACAGTGAAAAGATTCTTTAATTGTTGAATTGCCAAATTAGAAAAAATGATTGAAGATCAGATTGTTTGAATTAGCTTTTTTAAGAAAAATCTTAATGAGTTCAACCTTTTACAAGTAACATTGACACAATAAATTGCATCAATTAGCATCCTGAAAAACTTAGAATATCATCAATACATAAATACTTTCAGACTTAAAAATACATTGTGGCAACGTCTGAAAAAGTAAACAATTTTGATTTAGTTCTTGTTGCACTTATTTCTTGGAACTTTTTATGAAGAAACCCAATATCAACTTTATGATGTGAATAGATGGAAACAGATATCTGCAGTTTTTTTATTTAAAAACTTGATGAAACTTTTACTAGCATTTTTACACAAAAAAACATTTGAGTATCATGCTAAATTTCCGCTGACTTTGAAAACAACATGTCTAAGAGTGGTATTATTTTATAATCTCCCCATAAAACTAAATGATATTGTGTTTTGGGAATTATTGAACTTAATTGCGAAGAGTTTTGTTGAATACAATTGATGAGAATAATATATACTATAGTTCAACAGATCATGAGTTTAAATTCTCCAAAAATAAAAGAATAAAATATAGCTTTTTTTGTTAAATATTAAACATTGAATCACATTCTAAATACAGTTGAAATGATAAAGAATCATTCAACAATTTTGATTAAAAGTCACGATATGAAAAAATAATATAAAAGTTTTAAAAAAACTCATCAAAAAAGAAAGCAAAACAAGAGTGTCACTAAGTAAGCTAATGAGTTGACTTCAACGTTGGAGTTAGCACCATTAAAGTCGATATAGGTGGTTGCGTCACTAGTGTTAGAAGAACTAGATGTTGAAGTTTCGTCATTTCCTGTAGCTCTTGTTTGTAGGTCTTCACCTGAATCTGAAGGCTTGCTTGCAGCTGTGGTTATCTTTGAACTTGACACACTCAATTCAGTAGATTTAGATTCTAAACTGACAATTGTTGCAGTGATCTTACCATCGGTGCCTGTGTGCACAGCCGTTTCAACACTTGGATTTTGTGGTTTGTCCACAGAGCTTGTAGTGATCGTTGTAAAATCATTCGAAGGTGGTGAGACAACAACAACGCATGTAGTAACAGTTTCGCTAATAGTAAATACCGAAGTAACTGTTGTTGGAATGCCGGAACCAGAGGTGATAGTGATGGTATCAAGCTTTGAAGTAATTACAGTGGAAACACCATTATTAGAGCATTCTGGACAGGTGGTAACAACAGCAGTCGATTTCTCAGTAACAACATTTGAGTCGACAGAAGTTGGAACAACAACAACAACTCCGGTGGATGTTGGCTTACCGTTGGAGTCGGTGTAGGTGGTGGTGTATGTCGTGGCCTTGTCACCCGAGGTAATGCTGGATGTACCGTATGCAGACGTTGGAACAACGACGATAAGTTCTGTTAAAGTTGCGTTCCCATCAAGATCTCTAAAGGTTGTAGTATATGTAGTGGCCTTGTCACCCGAGGTAACGGAAGAAATGCTGTATGGGGAAGTTGGCACAACGACAACAACTCCGGTGGATGTTGGCTTACCGTTGGAGTCGGTGTAGGTGGTGGTGTATGTCGTGGCCTTGTCACCCGAGGTAACGGAAGAAATGCTGTATGGGGAAGTTGGCACAACGACAACAACTCCGGTGGATGTTGGCTTACCGTTGGAGTCGGTGTAGGTGGTGGTGTATGTAGTGGCCTTGTCACCCGAGGTAACGGAAGAAACGCTGTATGGGGAAGTTGGCACAACGACAACAACTCCGGTGGATGTTGGCTTACCGTTGGAGTCGGTGTAGGTGGTGGTGTATGTCGTGGCCTTGTCACCCGAGGTAATGCTGGATGTACCGTATGCAGACGTTGGAACAACGACGATAAGTTCTGTTAAAGTTGCGTTCCCATCAAGATCTCTAAAGGTTGTAGTATATGTAGTGGCCTTGTCACCCGAGGTAACGGAAGAAATGCTGTATGGGGAAGTTGGCACAACGACAACAACTCCGGTGGATGTTGGCTTACCGTTGGAGTCGGTGTAGGTGGTGGTGTATGTCGTGG
>JAJLVS010000050.1:0-21127 GCA_030570415.1 Saturnispora serradocipensis | reverse complement strand
ACGTTGGAAGTTATCGGTTACATTGGCCGTGTATTGTCTTTTAACGACGTTGAAAATTCGAGGGCGTTTACTATGCAAATATGTTGTTTGACCTTTGCTCCTTCTTTTTTAATGGCTGGCATTTATTTCATTTTGGCACAACTAGCTACTATATATGGCGTACAGTTTTCAATCTTGAAACCTATGACATGCTTCTATATGTTCATAATTGCAGACGTTATCTGCATGTTCTTGCAAGCCGGTGGTGGAATTGCTTCTGTTGCTAATAATCAATTTGGTGCACACATCACACTTGCCGGCTCAATTCTCCAAGCCGCTGTTATGGGTATCTTCCAAATACTGTGGTATGCATTTATTTGGAAAATCTACAATCCCTATAGGGTGATAGGTGAAGATTTCAATCTGTCGTATCTAAAAATTGTATTTAGAGGTCTTCTTCCTGGGTTTATGGTATCTGTCAGCGTTGCTGTGCTATTAATTTTTGCAAAATCAATATACAGAATTATTGACTTTACACAAGGCTGGAATTCCAAGTTCGCGATTACAGAGGCTTACGTGCTAACATTGGATGGGCTATTGATACTCTTAGCAACTATGACATTGACAATATTTCATCCCGGTTTAGCATATGGTAGAGGTAATAGTGTGCATGTTACGAACACACATTCCAATGATTTGAATACTGTCAAGCGTGAAAGGAAAATAATAATGTATGCATTATGAAGCTATGAGGATCTCTTTTCAGATAGGGCTTAGGATATAAATGATTGAATGATGAGTTTTCAAAGTCACTCTTGTTATCTTCTTTCGAAATATTTACTTATCTCACTCGTTACCATGTGTCTTCTCATCCGAGTGCTGTCCAAATAAATAGTGTGCTTTTTTATTCAGTGCACTCCAATGATTTTTATTGGTACAATACTACACTCAACTCTGCTTTAGCGCATACATAAAATTATGATGATATATGTTACGGGCTCATGACCATATTTTCCTTGTAGTTTTACCGTATTTCACATTCTTGTCATATGTTTGGTATATTGGGTCGTTAAAATTTTGTTACACGAGCGACAAACTAAGTGAATGATAATGCCCTTACCGAACTATTTGAGAAATCATCAAAAATGACATCTCTAAATCAATAGGTCGACAATTAATTGTAATAACATTCAGTGTATTGATGATGGCGGATACCTACAGGGTTGACTGCGACTTTTTCTTATGTGAAAGTGTTGTCTCGCAGTTTTCAGAACAGCAAAGGCATTTTTTTAAGTAACACCCAACTTACTTAATAGATATTAAATAGATTGTTAAATACAGATCCACTACTTAATATCTCCTCTAAACTGGACTTTGATGGTACAACCCACGTGTCCATTTGCATTTTGTCTATACAGCGCTGTTAGAGTAAAGAGTAACCAGCTGTAGATTATTAGCTAATGGTACTACTCAACGTCAAAATTTCACTTCCGGCGTTCGTATTGACAGTCTTCAATTAGTCATACAAAATACAATAAGTCTGCTAAACTTACTGGTATGGTAGCGAAACAGTTTATAGAATTAAAATTCACCCATGAGCTCTTATTGCGTGAAAAATATCAAATTTTCATCTCTGTTTAATTTGCCCTGTGATGTTGTGTTAACAATAATTGTTTCTTTACAGTTAGCTCCAAATTAAACTCAACTGGCAATTAATTTCACAGAAATAATTTAAAAACTTTTGCTTTCAATCAACTATGCTCATAAAAATGAGTAGAGAAACTCTAAATGGAGCCCTTTGGAGTAATACATTTATCAAACTGCTTTGCAGCCTAAACAGCAGGCTAATTGATATTCTTTCGTCAGAATCATTATGAACACTGTGGTTTTATCCTTGAGGTTATCAAATCCGGTTTCTGGTTGATTAAATGAAAGTAAGACAGACTCGCTCTTTCATTACTTTGTAAATTCAAGATAACAGTCTAGTATCAAGATTGTGAACCCTATTAAGCCAAGTGCATCTAGCTAACAATTTGAAGAACATTTGATTTATCACAGAAGCATAGAGACCTTTAACAGATTTCCGTCAATTTAAAGTTAGTATACGTTTAGAATTCTCTTCATCGTTTTGCTCTGCATTGGGATGTATACAAAAAAATACACATATAAAATTTATTATTTGGATTTAGTATGCACTTATTCTGCTGATTTTGAAACCTCTTGGGTCATTCAAACGTTTGTGTCAAGGAATGAATGTTTTTTTGTCTAGTATCGTGGCGCTTTATTTCTTCTTTGCATCAGCCCAGCTGAGAGCAACTCATAATAAGCGTGTTTTTTTTCATCCCTCACTTGACCTTTCAAAATTTCACATTCAATTCTCTGTCAAGCCGAGTAACAGCCAAGATTTATTTTGGATCGTTTTCTAATTGAGAGGCCGACGCTTGGGCCGTCAATAGAAGTAAGGTAAAAGTCTGCAATAAAGGCAGCAGCTGCACAAAACAGAAAACTATTGAAATATTTACTCATCCAGACAATACAACTTCTGTTTTAAATCATCTCTTATAAATCTGTAGTCCATGGCAGTTGGGGATGTGACATCCATTTATACACAAATAGTTTTTTGGCTTTCATGATTCAGCAAGTTGAAACATGTAAGCAATGCCATAGTCAAACAATAGGTGCGCGGGATGCAAACTTGAACTTCGCTTATTTGCGGCAAAAGAGAATGCCCAAAGTCACACGGTAACCAGTGTTCATTGCTAATCGCCGTCGGTTCTTTTGGCGAAAAGGTAAACTAATGTTCAATAAACAAGCGCGGCAAGGCAGATTTATAAATAGCTAGTATTCCCGTACATAAACGCAATTATCAACTGCTGATCCGTATAAAACTTCGCATCATGAGTAAGAATGTCAACACTGTCCTACTCTGTGCAGCGGCTTTCTTTTTTTCTGATTTTTGCCTCACGTGTTTAAACGGCCCAAGTAACGCACTTGCAATCAGACATCGTATGAAGCATGCCGACTGCTGCATTGACAAAAATGCAAATTAACTTAAGGATCAAAATGCAAACTGGAAACTTAAATTATTAAGGGTGTTACCAAGATATACTACATATCACTTCTTTTACTGAAATGTATAAAACGGTGTGAGAACAACTTCTTTTTTGCCTCTCAAGCATTTCATGTCATGATAGTTGACCGCAACAGAAGTGAAGCGGCGCTTGGCTATAATTTTTCGGCTCTGTGTTTTCGATTATCAAAGTGTGCTGTTAAGAGAATAATGGATTGATATCAGGCTATCTTACTGATAACATAACTGATTTTCAAGCTATGTTTCGAGTATTTAGAGAAATATATAGACAAAAAAATTGAATTGAAATGTAGACTTTTTGTACACAAAAATTAAGTTGTATTATGAGCCCCAAAGTCCGATTCCAGATCGTGGGATGAGTCAACAGAAGAGTTAGTGCCTGAAGTAATGCACTTGCAAAAAATATTTGATACCAGTGGGATAATTTAGACCAAATCTTGATGTACATTGATTGAATGAGCAGAACGCTCAACTAAAATATGTCATTATACAGCTAGCACCCTATGCTACTATACGCGATCAAATCAGATATCCCAATATGTATAGGTTTAATAGATTAGATAATATCTAATTTTGTGATAGATGAACGTCTTGAATGAGTAACTTTAATCAACATACTCTATTGAAATTGACACTGCTGAAAGTTTACGGATAATTCAAAAAACATTAACAGAGGAAAAAAAAACTACATCTTGCAAGTGATTTATAGCAAAATTACCAAAAAGACTAGTCAAATGATAACATCCTATCCGTATCGAAATGCGACCAGGTTACTATTTTGTGAATATTATTGAACTGCTAACAGTGAATACTTACGCGATTCATGTTTACAGGTTCCCTTTACATGGATTCAATACATAGGTAATTTCACAAAGAAGAGCTAGGAGCAACAAAGTTTTGTAGTTAAAGCTTCAGTGTATTGTGCACTCAGATTGAGGATGAATCTTCAAAAAACTGCCCAAATAAAAACAATTGTATTTTTGGTTTATCCTATTCATTTAACCTTACATTATTCTATCACTCAAAAAAAAAATTTGCAGTTTTATGTTGATGGGCTGAAATTTTGTCTCATTGAGTTGCTGGTATGATAACAATTCTTGTTCAGCCCGCAATATTATGTTACAGTTTTTATAGTACACAGTGCTAGTCAACTAAACACGTATTGGATTGCTTGCTTCTGTGATGTAAGCGTGCACTGAAATTAAAATAACCGAAAGTTTAACCCTTTTATATACTTTATAGGTACAATCTTTTATGCTCAATATAGTGCGTTAAAGATTATGAGCCCAATAAGGGTGTTATTGTAATGTAATTTTTTCCACATGTTTCAAAGATGACTAAAGTATTGTAGAAACCTAAACTCAATCGCTAGGCTAGCATTAAAAATAATCACCAGCCAATAAAAATTTTATACATAACCTTTTATTCTTAGTTTCTATTTTTTGGCATTTAAAAGGGACGTAGGACACTTGAACTTTGAAGATTAATATGTTAAAATGTTGAACACTTTATGTTAGCACTATATGGATCGAAAGACAAAATACGGCACGCCAACAATGAAAAGAAAATCTCAGTAATTTAAGTTGCTATTATACAGATAAAAATCTATTATGTCTGTTTATATATGCAAATGCGCATGGTGTAAAAAATTTTGTCCTATTTGCCTTTCAATTTCTTAGTTGCTAAAGAAAAAAAACTTGAATAACAGTTCAGCAATTATATTGCCATTAAGTTTTTTTTAAAATTATATTCGAGCTTCATAAACACAAAATTTTGTAAATACAGTGTTAAAGAGGATGTTTTTGTTTTTGAAATTCATAAGTTTGGGAAAAGTGGTTTGTCTTCATACTTTTTCAAATAATTCGTCTAAGGAAGGTTCAACATTTTGAAAATCTATAGAGTCTTTTTGATTTGCTCTTTTCTCGTTGACACTCATTAAAGTTGGCATAATAGACCGGAAAATTGCTATTGTCTGCAAATGACCCACAGAACCCATCGAAGTAATTAGATACATCTAAAGAGCTGTAGTCTGTTTTAAAAATGAAAAAAAATAAAATTGCAATCCCGTTTATAGTAAGAGCCTCTCCTACCGCAATAGGTGAGATAAATATGAAAAAAGCAAAGCTAATGAGCAAAATTCTTTTGAATGCATGATAACGTTTTTGACGAAAAATATCAATAACTTTCTGCTAATCCCTCCAAACTCTTTTTAAAATTTTGAGGTTTTCAAATTGATGCAAGAATCGTTAATTTCATTGTAATAAGCCATGAATTGGCACTATTAACTTATACTTAAGCCTTTTAACACCAAAGCCAAAGCCAAGGGCTAATGATATTGGTGTAAATACTTGCCCTTCCTATCTTCATTACTAGTAAACTCAAAACTATGGATGATATCCAATAAGCGGGCTTGGTGAAACAAGATTAAAACTTTTTTCTCAAATGATGTTTCAAATATAAATTGAGACCAGGTGTTTCAAATCTTATCTGAGTAATTCTTGACTTTGAACAGCAAATGCAATTTTTGAACCAACAGTACGAAAAATTTTCATTAGCTAATAATCAAAAAATTTAAACGAACCTCCAACTCTTTCAACAAATAGCTCAAACGTCACCTGTTTGCCTTACACTTAGAAGCGCTTTGAAATTTGACAATTCTCTGTGTATTTTCCATTAAATATAAAAATTGTTATAAAATAGTTGAAACTGTTTACTCGCGAAATTGGTTTATGCAAAGCACAACAACTTCGCAAACTAGACAATTTTTATGCGCATGCACTGGAACATTAGACTGCGCCAACAGCATAGGATAGAAGCCAATGACTTTCCAACTTCTGATTTCGTCCTTCCAAATACCCTAATCCCTAAGCGGAAAATTACCTAAATTGACTGTGTGTGGTCTCTACTGCCATCGCTGCCAGAGGTGTTATTGGAAAGTAACTGGACCTACAATGCAGCGACTCGGGCTATCGCTTCTTCCGACAGCTCGTATGTTGGATCGGTCATGTTTCTGTGTCATGCAGCAGTTTCTCCCTGTAAAAGTGGACGTTATTTATTAATAGCTACTCCCAAACATTCGACTATGGGTAAAAAACTTACCAGAAAATGTATATTCAAGCGAGCTAATAACATGACACATGACAATCTTTTAGCCCTTTTACTGAAGCCAGTGATTTGACAATTTTTGCAATGTTCGTAAAATTTAATGCGCCTGCACTAAAAAAAGTTACACTTTTTGATTCTTGGCATGCAGAAATTATCGTTTGCGCCTGATCCAGTAGCAGCAGATGAGCATCACTGCATTTCCGGTACTTGGTTTTCACCTGATATCCCCAAAAACAAACGATTTATTATAAGAGTTAGATGGCTTCAAAAATTTAGGCTCCGTCAATTGATATCAATGTTTCCACTCAAGACTTTTTCCAGCAGACGGATAACGAAAACATTAGACACTCACAATTATGGCTTCTTTTGAAGAACTAGATTCCGCATTTGCAAAAACTTTTGGAAACAATAACTATTATCGTAAGTTTCGAAGTTTGTTTCTTTCCTACATTGTATAATTACACCATTAAAATCGGCGACTCCGGTGTTAAACAGGCCTTTAGCTCCGTTAATTTTATTTGTCCCTTTTCAATTAGGCGATAACGTCACATTCAATTATTTCTAGAACAAAACTGTTATGAGGAGGATTGCTTGCATCATCCGTTATTGTGGCTCTGTCAAATCCAAACCCTGTGATGCTTTCCCCAGAAAGCAACGACTTTAAATGCCAGCTTAGTCTACGGGTGGTTTGTAGCCAGTTATCCAGAATTCCCAAATGGCCATTTTTTTATGGTGATAAAGCGTGCTCGATTTCTATGGCCCTCGCAAAGTTTTGGATATCCACCGCAAGCGTATCAATATATGCCAATTTTTGCGCAGGAATATACACCGGTGCTACTTTGCCTCTTGCAATATTTGCTGGAAAAAGTAGTGAAATCAAAGTTCACAGTACTGACTAATCAATGGATGCTGTAATTGGTTCCTCTAAGAAATTTTATATGTTAAGTATCTATTCCGAAAATAGCAAAAATATTAAAAATCTAGTTATTTTGTGGGTATATCTTTTACGTTTAAAAAAAATGCTGTTTTGCAGCTTACCTTACGTCAATTAATTTGTTGAATCAGAGGCATTAAAAAGTGTCAAAACATTCAAGGCATATAGGTTTAATAGCGAAATTTTTGAGTAAAGGGTGCATATAACGTTTGGCCTTGGCCAGACAAATTTATCTTGTGCTACATCATTATCCAAAATAAGACAGCAATACAGAATTGTGAACTTGTCAATATTTGTTAAAATTTGAAGCGATTATTTCAAGTATATAGCTCATCAAGTGAAATTTCATACGCTAAAATCAATTTTGACAGAATTTCATTTTTAAAATACAGGGCAATGGGAAGTGAACTTTGAAAAGAACGGGATATTCAAAAGTGATATACTATTTAAACTTGGGTTAAAGTATTGCTATCTTCAATCCTTTCGAAAGATTTGGACATTTGATCTTGGTAACTGGTAATTATAAAAAAAACTTTCTAATGGCAATTCAGCTTTAAAGTTAATTTCCATATGGATCCTTGTATAATAAAAAAGTAAAAACTTGTTCTACTATTAAAATGAAACAGTTAGAGGGATTTATTAACAGGCATCGCCGAGATGTATGATTAAACATTCAGATAAGTAATACTCACTGTATAATAAAGGTACCTCAACATCTTCAATATAATTGAATTGGCAACACACATTATATCATAATGTGTGATTGGAATGACTTATACTAATCAACAATAGCTTATGTTCTTTCTAATCAAAAGATATGAAATTGCTTCCAGATAAACTCTTTGAAACAAGACAGAATAGCTTGAAATTGTTCATCAAAGTTATTGATGTTGCATACTGTCATTCAAATGTAATACAAAAACAAAATTTTAAAATACTGCTGTGAAAATAGAGAAGAATTGACTAACTTAATAAAGTAAGAAACAAAATATAGGCCACTTTCTATTTCTCAATCTTCTGCTCTTAGTTTACTGAAACTTTAAAGTGTTCGAAAAGCTCAACTGTTATTTGTTTTTCAAACAATATTCTGAATAATAAATCAGTATATTGTTGTGTGTAAATGCATTATAATTTGCTTATAACAAAGGCAAGTCAAATTTATCGCACTAAAATTTTTCAAGTATTGTAATATTGGGTATACAAACATCAGAAAAACACATTTTTCAACCAAATGTCGTTAGAAACATTAGCTGTCGAGTTACCATATTAAACATTCTTCTCGTACAAGCACTCAAATTAGCTGTGAAACACACAAGATAAGTGTTTTGCACAACATCTGGTTGGCAAAATGCATATAATGGTGTTCACTACTTGGCCCTAAGGATATTCCTGCACTCACAATTCATTAATAGGCGTAAAATATATATTACAATCTGAACGGCTAAGATGTGTAAACGATGTAGCGTTGACTCGCGCAAACCGCACTTCTGCTTTCCACGATCTCCAGGCGCCTTGATTTTTCAAGCATTCTGACCATGTAGGAAAAAAGCTGAAATCAGTTTGAGCCTCTTTCTTTAACGTGTTAGCCATATCATTTACAGCAATATTATGAGAGCACCATGGATTAGCAAACGTTCTCACAAATACAAAGTATCCTCGAATTGCAAATAAAACTTCACCGCAAACTTCTTTGTCGTTTTTTTTCCACTTTTGAAGACTGTGAGCCCTTGCTAAGAAAAATCTGTTTAAACTGTTTAGCGATTCATGTAAAAAAGATGGTTCTTTATTTTTTTTTTTGTACGGCGACTCCTCACAATCCACCGTTCCATTTAAATGCATGCATGCGTACCCCGGAAGATTTTTGAACTCAAAGTCCTCCAATCGTTTCCCATATCTCCACCAAAAGACTTTCCCATTTTTGTAATTCAAAAGAGTGGCAACTTTACTGAGACTCTCCTGATCGACCTTTAACTGGAGCAGAGCACCCATAAGTTCATCTTCAAGAGATCTATTAAAATACGAGACCATCGGATCAGCTGAGGATATGAAACTATCTATTGCATCATAATCAATCACCCAGTTCAGTGGAGCTTCATTGCCTCTTGCGTCGGAAGAACTTGCTTGTCCGATTGCTAAGTCTTTTTCCGCAAGCTTATACAAGTTTTCGCTTGCTGATGAATGAAGTGTATATGTATGCTGGCACAAAAAAAGAAAAATAAACAGAAGAGCATTCATAGCTTTTTGCACTCACAAATATGTTACCTGCGTATTTGATATACAATCACAACAATTTGCTTTAAGAACTTCTGGTAAAACGAAGTTGAACAAAAATGCTTGGACAAATCATGCGAAAAACTTGGCTTGCTTAAAAATTGAAATTACTCAATAATTAGCTTCATGTGGTAGTCTTCGAACATCATTCTTCTGAAGTCAATACCGCTTATTGGTGAATCAAAATTATCTGGCTTTGTTCTTTTCAATATGACTATCAACGAAGATTTTTTATACTGGTAGTCTTCCCTCTGCTATGCCTGTCAGACCATCCCTCACGATAAAACTTTTTTCCATCAACTGAAAAAATTTCGGGGATAAAATATTTCACCTTCGTTAAATAGTGCATTCCAAGTCAAATCAAGTTAAACTTGTATTATGGTTTTGGTCAGTCTTCAGATTAAACCATATCAGCTTTGTTAGATCAAAGGAAATGGTACTACCCAATATAACTATGCAAAGTACTTGAACAGTTAATTAGGGCGCAACATATACTAATTGAGAAATGTACTCCTTCCATCAATACACTTCAAGATCAGATCTACATACTATGTCACCCCATGAGTAATTACAAGTAATGGTGTTTCAAGAACAGTTTTAGTCAGCCTGTTAAAGTTTTTCTTGTCGATTCCGATGATCGAGAAGCCAACATTACAGTTTATTATATAGCTTACTCCTTATGCATTGAAGTTTTTGAACCGTTGAATTTAAGCTTTTTTTTATGATTTTTTATTATTCAGAGCATGCTCCCGCAAGAGCAATAAATAAAACAAACAATACAAGCTTCTACCATTACGTGAAAATTAACTGTATGTTTCAACTATGCAAAAGCATACAGTTACAGCATAGTTGACAATCTCATTTCAATGCCATAAAGCTTAAAGGTCCAGGCAGATCAATCGCAGTTACGTAAAAATAACACGTAGCCGACCGTTAGCCAATGAGTATCCAGCAATAAGAGAGCAAAATTGAAAAGTTCGGACATAAAAGTTTGGAGGTCTGATAGTTAGTTCCAGCTAGCCCGAAGCAACAAAATGTTCCGAAAAAATGCTCATGAACTGCTACTGAAATATGGTTGCAATTAACAAAGTCGTGTTAAAGAAGGGAATGCTATCTTTTGTCTTTACGAATAGAGTGCAACTGACCAGCAGTATTGCTGGGCCAATTATGGATTTCATTGGTTTTCAGGTCAACTCTGCAGCTAGAGTATAACAGGTTATAAAAAGTCCGAGGCGCCTTTTACAAAATTGAATAGTTGTTACCATTACTGTATACATGTTTGTATCTTATTGCAAGTTCCTCTAGCGTTTATTCCTTATAAAGTGGAAAACTTTTCAAGTTTGCTCGGACTTAAGTTTTTTTAAGTATTAACGAGTAGTCTATTGCTTTTTTTCCATAAAAAACTGATTAGATATCTTTTCAAATGTTTAGCAGCATCATAAGGGGTTTTGCAATTTACTACACTTGTTTTTGCTTAGATATTGAAGATTTTAGATTTGCCTACTGCTCAGAAATCCTCGGTGTTCAGTTTTTCACGCTCCGTTTATACACAAAAATTTGATATCTCCGAAGGTTGAACTTCAACTTCCTCGGTATCTTCTTATTCTGAGTACCGAGAATTCGGACCTCATGTGTTTTCATGAAACCATAAATAGAAGATCCGGAGTGTATATTTTTCTCTAATCTTGTAGTACTTTCTTTATTAACCATAACCATGTCAAAGTTCTTCACATTTGCAGCTCCTGTTGCCGTTGCCGGCGCAGCATACTATTACATCTCCTCACAACTGGCTATGCCAGCAACAACTGCCTTGAGAGGATTCGGTCGCTGGGTAGATTTTAATGTAGAAGCTACTAAGCAGCTATCTGCAGATACTAAGATACTTACCTTTGCTCTTCCAGCCGACAAGAATCTTGGTTTGACACCTGCCTCTTGTGTCTTGACTAAGTTTGTTGACTCCGATGGCTCAAAAATCATCAGACCGTACACACCGGTTTCAGACGTCGACGAAAAAGGCCAATTTCAAATGCTGGTTAAGAAGTATGCTGGGGGGAAGATGTCATCGCACATTCATAATCTCAAAGTAAATGACACTTTATCTTTCATGGGTCCAATTCCAAAATGGAAATGGGAGCCTAATCAATTTAAAGAAATTGCGCTTATTGCTGGTGGTACTGGAATCACTCCAATGTACCAATTAATCGGTGAAATCTTAAAAAACACCGAAGATAACACCAAAATTACTCTATTGTATGGCTCCAAAACACCTAGTGATATTTTGCTGAAAGAAGAACTTGATTTGCTTGCTACTGCGCATCCTGAGCAGCTTTCTGTTCAATATTTTGTTGACTTTAAGGATAAGCACGTAGATCCTAAGCTAACCGAAGGGTACATTACGAAAGAAGTACTAGAATCTTCTTTATCAAAACCAAGCCCAGACTCTCACATTTTTGTTTGTGGACCTCCTGAACTTTGTGAAGCCATTTCAGGCAATAGGGCTACTTTGTTTACTCAGGGTAAAGTTACGGGTTTACTAAAGAAACTTGGTTATGACAAAAGCACTGTATTCAAATTTTGAATCTAGGGCTTTAACCTGGAACTATTATATTATTATTTTATAATTCTTTAGTGATAAGAGCATTATACTATGTATTTAAGTTGTGCCGCATATTTTTATGATTAACATTGCTTTGAGTAGATATCTTCTCGGCAACAATAAATTTTTATCTAACTTCCTTCAGTTAATTCCTGGAAGTTTCATTTGTTCAATACTTCTGGCTCACATCAGTTTGGCGGATATTTTCCAAACTTTGCTTTTTCTCTTGGTTTGTATATTTGAAGTTAAATCTTAAGCATGACTGTTACCATTTTTTTTACAAACTGTCCAATAATTTAGGTCTAAAACCTCATAATAAGTTATTGTAGGAGATGATGATTGTATCCGGAAACAATATAGTGCCATAATAAAATGATTAAAGAATTGTAACACTTAGTTTCAGTCACTATTATTTCCGCCAATGCGCAATGCTTGATGTTTTAGTCTGGATCAGCAAAAATGCTGTTCATGTAACATTGCAACCATTGCTTTTTAGCTAAGGAAATAACCAATTAAATATGAAGCTTAAGTTTTTTAACTTCAAGATGCAAAGCTAACTTTACGTCATGTTAAATCGCCAACAAGCATTGATCATGAGCAAAAAACATCACATCAACTCGAAAGCGACTGTTACTTCAATACATACTTTTATAAAAATATCGGCGATAATCACAAAAATAAAAGCTGCTTTAAAAACAAATGTCACTTTGACAACCAGATTATGAAAGTCATAATCAAAGTAATCTAGTAGGTTGAATTTGTCAATAAATACTCGCTTTTTTTGGGACAAGAGAATTACACTTTGTCTCTATGCAGGTTCACTACTATAATCTTAACTCAGAAATTAATGGTCATTTGCATCAAAACTAATATTTTCCTGATCAATAAAAATAACTAGAAAATCTTTATGCTTCGGAACAATTCTTGGATACAAAAGCCACTACTCTGTTTCTAAAGTTTATTACTTAAAATGTAAGAAGAATGATGAATCAGTATACAGTGTTAACCGTCGCTATTATTTACGCTACTTCAAAAACTATAACAAAATACCCAAAATATTTTTGATTGGTAAGATGTAACGATATTTTTATACATGGGCTCTTTTAATTCGTTACCATTTAAAATTCTTTTATTGTCAACAATTTTTCTGTATCAACTCACTGTTGTAACCAAATCACATATTGAGATTAAATCACTTAAGTTAGCCGAGTAAAAGGTTACATTTGATAAGTTTCAGTTGATCCGATGAGAAATCTACTAGAAATCTCTTTCTGAAATACCAGACTGTTCACACAAAAATCTAAAGATACCATCTTTTTTCTCAAATAAATTTGAAGGGGTATCAAATTGTATAACCTCACCTTTGTCCATCACAACTATTTTATCGTACTTCAAAATCGTTTTCAATCTGTGAGCAATTGATAGAATAGTACAATCAGAGAATTCAGTAGCTATAGTTTCTTGAATTTTTGAATCCGTTTCATAGTCTACACTTGAGGTTGCCTCATCCAAAATTAAAATTTTGGTCTTTCTTACTAGCGCTCTTGCTAAAGCAATAAGTTGACGTTCGCCAACTGAAAAATTTGTGCCATCATCGTCAACTGTTTTTAGTATATGAAATTTGTGTAGGTTTTCATTGTTCACATTTTGTTTTTTGATGTTTGGCAATTCATCAACTTTAAGTAGTCCAGCTGTTGTTAAAGCGCCCCATAGTTCATCATCGGCATATTCATTGAACGGATCCAAGTTACTTCTGATATTACCTACAAATAAAACAGGATCTTGAGGAATAATTGTCAACTTTGATCTTAGAGTATGAAGGCCCAATTTAGAAATATCATGGCCATCAATATCAATTTGGCCTTCAAACTCAGTCAATCTATAAAGACAAGTCATAAAAGTAGACTTACCTGCTCCAGTTCTTCCGCAGAAGCCAATTTTTTCATGAGCATTAAATTTTAAGTTCACATTTATCAAAACGTATGGTAGCTCAGGTCGGTACTTCATACGGACATCCCTAAATGAAATTATACCGTTTTCTGGCCAACTGGCAGGAGGCTTGGTTTCTGGAATTTCATGAGGAGCTTCTTGAACCAATTCGTATGCGTAGTGATTTAATCTCTCAACAGAATTGAACTCATTTTCAAATTGAGTGATACCTCTCAAAGAAAGAGCTAAAAGAATAGGGATATTCATCGCATAGGCCAAAATTAAACCAGTTGCAGAAGAACTAATGTTAAAAACTCTAAAGCAGCATAGCATAGTAATAATGAAAATAAAAGCCACTGTAAATAAAGCCAAATTAGACCCTAACCATCTTTGACCAGCTAGTGTCAAGAAAAATGCTTCATTTTGTTCATCCATTAACTTATTTATTTCATCAAGAAAGTCTTGGTTTCTATGATATGCCTTGATTGTATCACGACCACTCAAGGTCTCGTTAAAATGTGAGTAAACAAATGATCTTTTAATCGCATCAATTCTTTTGATTTCCCTTGCTGTTGCTTGATAATAGCTTGTAGTTGCAACATAAATAAATATGACCGCTGGAACAGCAATAGCAAACCATGGTAAGTAAATGATACAAAGGATAAATGTTCCGACTATGATTGCCATTTGTGTTGTAGCCATTCTGATTTGTTCAACAATCTCGTTATCTAAAACATCGGTATCTTTAGTGAATCTGTTCAAAACCCTACCCATCGGTGAGACATCCATGAAAGCCATTGGCACCTTTAAAATTCTTTTCGTGGCAGCTATATTCAAATTTTTGGAAGCTGTCGTGGTAAAGTAACCCATCATTGTACTGAAAACAGATAGAAAAATGGCGTATAGAAAGGTAAGCATAATATAGATACCTTGATAAAATGAAAGCGAGCGGTTGAATTTGTGTTCAATCCAATATGTTAGCCAGTTATTTGAAAAAAAGTTGCAAAAAGTTGAAAGAATCAAGGCAAGTATAAGAATTGGTAGATATGCATATCCAAATATACCAAAACCTGAAAAAAGGTAATGCTTGTAAACACTCCAGCCAAATGAATTGACTGCCTTTTCTTCATCTGCAATAATAAAAACTTCCCTCTCATTATCTTCATTTCTGTCTGTTACAGTCTTCAGTAACTCTAACTCTTCTAATTCAATTTTATGATCACCATTCTCTGTCTCATGGTAAATCGAATTCGTTTCGTCGGCTTCTTGAATTCGCTCCTTGTCTTCCTGATATTTAAAAAGTTGAATAAAAGCTTTATTAGATTTTTTTAGTTCAGAGATTGAGCCTACGTCGATAGTTCCGTCACCATTCATAAAAATCATTCTATCGGCAGCGTCAATTAAAGATAGCTGGTGAGTAGCCAAAATTCTAGTTTTGTCTTTCAAAAGACCTAAGAGACAATTCTCGACAATATGCTTACCAACTTTAGCATCAACTGCACTCAAAACATCATCTAACAAAATGATATTATGATTAGCGTACACGGCTCTTGCAAGATTAATTCTGGCCTTTTGACCACCAGAAAGAGTAATGCCACGTTCACCAACCTCGGTTAAATCACCACCGGTAAATTGTTTGAAGTCATTTGGTAATGAACAAGCATTGATAACTTTTTTATAAAAGGACTTATCATAGGAATTGCCGAATAAAATATTATCTCTAATGGTTGCGTTTTTAACCCAAGGATAACCACAGAGCAAAGGATTACTGGAAGCATATATTTGACCTTCAACGCGCTTCATAAAACCCGCAAGAGCATTTAACAAAGAAGATTTACCTGAACCAATGGAACCAGTAACAACTATGAATTCACCCTTTTTAATGTTCAAATCAATATTCCGTAAACAAAATTTATTCTTAATAGAAGATCCAGAGTCAATACTGACCATAGAAGAATTTTCGTTTGAAGAAGCAGAAGACAAATCTCCTAGCATTACATCCTTTTCATCATTTCTATCATCCATTTCATGATCACTTTTGTCATCAAATTGAGGCCATTCAAAGAAACCATTTATAACCTTCAAAGATGAGTCTTTCGAGTCTTTTATCTCCAAAGGTACAATTTCAAAATCTTTTTCATCAAAATCAAAACAAGACAAAAATTCGGTAACCCTTTGAAATCCAACTTTAGTATCAGCTGCAGCTGCCATTGCCATTGGTAAAAGCATAAACTGCGTTGCAACTATTTCAAACAAGGAAAGAGAGGCAAAAATACTGGCAGCTGAACGACCATTTGTGATCTTGTACATGACAAGAAAGGCACACATTGAGGAAATATTTGGGAATGAAAATGCAATTCCAATTAAAGCGTTACGTAAACCTTGAATCTTTTGAACGTTTTGCATTTCTTGTTTTCTAGTTTTTTCAATTCTTTCTTGATAAAAAGATTCCCAAGAATAGAATTTAATCATTTTGAAATTTTTCAGTAGTTCTTTTATCAAGCTTACCCTCTTATCAGCATATTTGGTAATTGTTTTTCTTAATTGCACCAACTTTTGAAACGAAAGGCCAATAATCAAAAACAAAACAATAAAACAACCGATTCCAACTAAAGCAGATACACCAATATTAACGATTAGCAAAACTATGGCTATGGTAACTGGAAATGGAAAAGAGATTACAATGGAAACTACACTGATTCCATAATCAATTCTGTTCAAATCGGTACTCATGATTGTATTGATTTGAGACGAGGGGAACTTGTGCTTTCCAAGGGCATCTATTGTCATTGATTTCTCCAATAGTAATCTTGTCAAGAGATTCCTAACTTTTCCACCGACCACCATCATGCGATAAAGCGCAAAGTTGAAGGTGACAGCAGAAAAGAAAATAATCAAACAGCAGCCGATTGCGTAACCGACACCTTTACCTATGTTATCTTCCATTCCTAAAACTCTATTTTGCACAAATTCAGTAAGTTCTTTTTGTAGCAAAGGCGCCAACGCGGCGGAAGTATCTGAAAGTATCTCTAAAATAATTCCGACGGAGCACTCAACCCAAAGGGTCTTCCAAAGAGCGTAAAAAAGGGATCGCTTAGGCAATTTGAAGTCTTCCATGTCTTTTTCCTTTGATTCTGAAGAGCTTTCAGGCGTCTCGTTGCGTTTTCTGCACTTCTCTTTAGCATGGAGATCTTTATGATACTGCAAGCATTCGTCAAACACCTTTTTAAAGCAAACATACAGTGTGTCGACCTTTTGCAGATCGTCAAGTTTCCAAAGGTCTTTTTCAACAACAGTTCTTTTATAGCCAGTAACAAACAAGCCGTTCATCCACCAAAACATTGCCTGAGAGACAAGATTTGAAGTCCGCTCTGGATATTCTGTCCTCTCCTCATCGTCGGGAACTGGAGGCACCTTTTTGGTCAATAGGAAGGTAAACCATCGCCTTTGCAGCTTTAAATTTGCGCCGGATTGTGATTCCAATTTGATCTCTGCATTAGTGGAATCACTCATGCCGTGCTTAATCGTGTAGGGGTTGCGTATGCATGAATTCAATGCTTCCGAAAAGGCAAGTTTTATATGGAAGTTCTGTACTTATATATGTAAATTTTTCTTTTCACTCAGCCTTGTAGCGATAACATTAAGACTTTATTGAATACTTTGCTTGTTTGGGTTTGAATGCTTGACTCAGAGTTAAGCTGTAATAATAACATATTGATCACTTTGCACACTTTCCTTCTATTCTAGTATTTTCATGAGGACCCTTCTCATAAATGGTAATGTGAAGTTTGTGCTTCGTGTCCGTCCCATTCCAAAGTGGATTCTGCATTTGGGGTTTCCGAATTGCTCGAAGTCGGAAAGCCGAAAAAGAGGCTAAATGAACTACTTAAGTTACATAGAGCCTAACCTGGCAAATTGTAATGATATTGCCAAGAGCGTCAAGCTCAAAGGCACTTATTGACCCCTGAAGAAGCCACCTTCATACAAGGGGAACCACCATGCGCTGCTGCCATGGCGACATAAGTAGCAGCGCCTCCGTGCCGTGTGCTTAGATGCATTTTCAATACGAAAAGAAATCCGAAGCATGTTTTGACTCCGTCTCAACAAAAAATTGGAAGGCATTAAAAGGGGCTGCGACATACCATGTGGAGTGACAGAGAAACGCTTCGGCATTTTTAGCTTGCAACAAGTGGCCAATAAGAGCCAAATAAATTCGCTATAAGGTACTCTAGCATGTTGGCAATTGGACTTTCCAGCACCTTTGTTTTGCGGAATATGGGTGGCATATGTTCCATGAGATGGCGACAGAAAAATACATTGTTTGCGTGTCAGTACAATAGAGCGTTGCTCGTAAAAGCTGAACCCTTACAAATTTCTCCTTCTCAACATTGGTGGTATTTAAATGCAGTAATCGAGTTGCCATGCCTTACAAAAATAGAGTTGAGATAAAAGTGAATCTGATGAATTCAGAGTTTATTACTAAAGCCGTTGATTATAGAGTAAATATGAAGGAATAGTAACGTTAATTATAACGGCTGTTTATACTAATTTGGGCTTAATATATTAGTAGCTTAGAATATTCAGATAACTTATATAAACTTCAATTACGTTCATACGACCGATAAAATATGAGTCATTGTGGTATTATATTTATAATCATGTATTATGCCCAGTTAATATTATGATGTATATAGATTTGATTGATTTTACCTTTTACAGTGTATTTATTTTATAGTCTTTTGATCATCCAGAACATAGTTTAATAAAAACCATAATTTAAAGTACCAATTTAAATATGAGGAAAGAAAAAAATGTATTAACTCTAACAGCTTTACCAATAAGCGCATGCGAGTAGTAAGCATAAGCCCAATTTACTTACCACGTACACCGCCTAGATTGACTTTTTTATTGAATCACAATACTGAAAGGCGAATTGAAGATGACTATCATTTCATAAATTATCGGTTCTGTACCCCCTATCAGCTAGCGCCTCTTTCGTCCAGATCCAATTTTTGTTTGCATGATTTTCATTAAATGCAACGAAACTCGGCTTTGATTCGACTCCTAGAGTAGTGAAATATTTACCGTTATCTCTAACTAAATCAATTTCATCACTTGCAGAACATTTTAACGTTGACCAAGCTCCCTGTTCGACTGAGACACCACTAATATGACGTAAAACTTTGATACCTGCACCAAACATTCCACCAAAGATTGGCAACGATGTTAATGGCTCAAACAAATTAGTGCTAAAAACGACACCAGGATGAACTGCAGCGCTCAAAATATTTGGGTGTCTCTTTGCAAGCATTTTAATGAAATGGACGTCAACACATTTTGCCATGCCATACCTGATAAGAGTCCAAAATATATTAGGCCAATAGTTCAGGTGCCACGATAAATGGAATCCAACCGGAGCAAACCAATGTAAGATGAGGATAAAATAACAATACGAGGATCTTTAACGCCAGGGACTTTCATTAATTCGATTAACCGATCAGTCAAAAGAAAATGTGTAATGTAGTTTGCTTGTATTTGAACTTCAAAGTCATCTTTCGACAGTTCAAATGGAACTGCCATGATACCTGCATTCAAAATCAAAACATTTAATTGAGACTCTCTTTGTTTGAAACCATTCACGCACTTATCCACACTCTCCAAGTCCAATAAATTGAGCTCTAATATAAATAAAGATCCTGTGTATCAATTTTCTAACTCTATGGAGGTATAATTTTTAGCTCTTTCATTGGCTTCCTTTTGAATATCAATCACTACACGTTCTAATCTATTCTTGCTTCTTCCCGCTAGATAAATAACAAATCCGTGCAAATAGAGATTAAGTACTGTTTCATAACCGATACCACTATTTCCACCAGTAACCAAACAGACACGACGATCATATTTTGCATCATAGTATGGAAGGGTATCTGGAGTGAATGTCATTTTAATAATTACTTTTGCTCTTTGGATACCTATTTATCAGATAAAATAAAAGCATCCGGAAATAAGAAATATCTTTTATGGAATTACCAACAAAGAGTTCAAGAACATTATTTTTTCCAGTACGATACTCAATTTTAGATCAATATAAGCTTTTCCATAGTAAGTTCAGATCGCTCATGTTCTTCAAAAATCTATATTTAATATATTTCAAGTAATATGAAGATAATTGAGTAAATAGAAAATATAGGTTGTAACAATTGACTCATCGATTAATTAGGTATTGCAACATGAAAAGGATTCTTAAAATCCAAAGACCTGCCTAATATATTTTTAAAACTGAAGTATCTTCTATTCATTAAATTGGTTGCAAAAAGACTTTATGTGAACCAATTATATTATACACATCAGTTGTTAAATTAAATTATATCGAAAAATTACGTGATGTAAATTATTATAACTGGAAAATTGAGAATACTAGAAAAGCAATCTAAATTTAGATATTAGACAATCGACGCTCTCAATCCTAGAGCACATACATACCGAGATTCCTAAAGCTTCATAATGCATGCATTCTTATTTTCCTTTCACACTTGGCAATGTTCAAATCATTGAAATCTGTGTCCCTAATATGCACATTATTACCTTTGCCATATACTAAACCGGGATGAAATACAGTCAATAAAATAGTTGCCAAGAGTATTGGCAACCCATCTAATGTTAGCACGTAAGTCTCTGTAATTGCAAATTCAGAATTATCACCTTTTGTGAATTCAATAATTCTATAGATTGATTTTGCAAAAATCAATAGCACAGAAGCACTAACAGAAACCAAAAACCCAGGAAGAAGACCTCTAAATACAATTTTCAAGTATGACAAATTGAAATCCTCGCCTATCACCTTATATGGATTGTAGATTTTCCAAATAAATACATACCATAATATTTGGAAAATACCCATAACAGCGACTTGAAGAATTGAGCCAGCAAGTGTGATGTGTGCACCAAATTGATTATTAGTAACACAAGCAATTCCACCACCGGCTTGCAAGAAAATGCAGATAACTTCTGCAACTATGAATATATAGGAGTATGCCATCGGTTTCAAAATTGAAAACTGTACGCCATATATAGTAACTAGTTGTGTCAAAATGAAATAAATGCCAGCCATCAAAAAAGAAGGAGCAAAAGTCAAACAACTAATTTGCATTGTATATGCACCGGGGCTTTCAATGTTGTTGGAAGACCATACACGGCCACTGTAACCGATAATTTCCAACAA
>JAJLVS010000049.1:0-23998 GCA_030570415.1 Saturnispora serradocipensis | reverse complement strand
ACAACTGGAGCAGCGTTACAGGACTCAGCAGGGCTGTTGATGACAACGACGGATGCAGCAACGGTGGTAACACCGGTAGAAGCGCCGGAGTCGTCAGTCAAAGTCTTGGTGACGGCACCGGTGGTGGTGTAGGTGGTTGCTGGACCGCAGGTGGAGTAGGATGAGGTGACAACTGGAGCAGCACCTGATGAAGTCTTTGGAACGTCAACAATTACAACAGTAGCCAAGCTTTCGGTAACACCAGTGGAGGACCCAGAAGCATCAGTCAAAGTTTTGGTAACAACCGCAGTGGTGGTAAAGGTTGTAGCAGGGCCATCTGTGGTGAAAGTGTAAGTAACAATTGGTGCAAGGCTACATGAAGCGTCAGGACCGTTTATAACAACAATAGTACCTGCAAATTCGGTAACACCGGTAGAAGCACCAGAGTCGTCAGTCAAAGTCTTGGTGACGGCACCGGTGGTGGTGTAGGTGGTTGCTGGACCGCAGGTGGAGTATGATGAGGTGACAACTGGAGCAGCGTTACAGGACTCAGCAGGGCTGTTGATGACAACGACGGATGCAGCAACGGTGGTAACACCGGTAGAAGCACCAGAGTCGTCGGTCAAAGTCTTGGTGACGGCACCGGTGGTGGTGTAGGTGGTTGCTGGGCCACAGGTGGAGTATGATGAGGTGACAACTGGAGCAGCGTTACAGGACTCAGCAGGGCTGTTGATGACAACGACGGATGCAGCAACGGTGGTAACACCGGTAGAAGCGCCGGAGTCGTCAGTCAAAGTCTTGGTGACGGCACCGGTGGTGGTGTAGGTGGTTGCTGGGCCACAGGTGGAGTATGATGAGGTGACAACTGGAGCAGGCGTCCAAGTTGGAGTCAAGACATACATTTCAGTTCCAGTAATGGCGAGGCCATCTTCACCTCTTTGAGTGTATAAACCAACAGAAGAAGAAACTTCGGTACCAGTCCAAGGTATTGTTGTTACCGAAAATGATGGACGTTGAACATAAACATATGTTGATGTGGTATAAACACCTAATGTATTTTTCAAGACCAATTGCTCAGTAACAGTACTAACGTAATTTTTGTTCCAAAAATAGTAACTTCTTGAATAAGATGGAACATACTCTAGCACATATTCGGTGCCAACTCCATTAGTTGTAGTAGTCACGGTAATATCCGAAGTAATCGTGCTTTCCCATTCAACATATTTGGTTGTCAAAACGGGAACTCTTGCAGCTGTCTGGAGGCCAGTAACAACTGAACCATTGTCGAGTGTCTTTGTAACTTGCACTAAATCAGTTGACGTGCCCCAGTAAACTGTGGAGTCATGAATAGTAGTTGTACCATCAACAACTGGACCTTCAACAACTAAATAAACGTTGTTGTTGGAGCCTGTTGTTGTAAAGGTAGTCATAGAATAGGCTCCTTCCATAGCAGAATATGAAGTTTTTAATCCAGGTTCAAGATCAACGACAACAAAGCCGGTAACAACAGCATTATTTGCGTCCGTATAAGTAGATAAAACAGTTTTTGTTTGCGCCCACTGAACATTAGTATCGTATGACGTTGTAGTACTGACTTTAGGACCGTAAACATAAATACTACCTGTAACCTTGTGATCAGCCCCAATTGTTGCAGACGTGGAAGTTGTAAAATATAAGTTATCCCAAGTGACAGAAGTGGTGGACAATGCAGGATAAACAACTTGAAGATAAGTTGAAACGGTTTTGCTTCCGTCTTGAAGTGTTGTGGTCACTGACTTGTATTTGGTCTGCGTTTGCTGAGCATTTTGATCAAAAGTATATGAAGTTTCCAATGCTGGACGATAAATTTCAACGTATGTGGTAGAAGGTCCGTTGTACCATGCAAGTGTTGTAATTGTTGTGGTTGAATAAGTATCATCATCGTATTCAGAGTAGGAAGTAGCCAATGGTGCAAGCTCTAATAAAACATATGTAGAAGTAAAAGCAACGCCTTCCGCATCTGTTCCAGTTTCGGTGGTAATCATCTTATAATTGTAATTATTTTTCCATGTGGTTGTTTTAGTTGGTAAAGCAGGAAGATAAACAACTTCCATGGACCTAGCGTCAAAACCGTTCTTGTTGTAAGTAGTCACACCTGAAGAAGTTGAAGTGTATGAACTGGTCCAATACTTGGTCACAGTTGTGGTTCCCGCAACAAGAGAGTCAACACCTATGGTCTCCTTCACAACAGTAACTAATGCGCCATCAATAGAGGTGGTGTATGGAGCATAAATGGTTGAGCCTGCAGGAATCGAATCATCATAGTAAGTATAGTAACGCATTGATGTAGTGATAGTCTTTGTGGTACAATGACCGGAAAGGTTACCAGATAATTGGAAAACATTATCTGCAAAAGAAGCTTTGTTTCCACTTGGGTCGATAAATGAGAAATTAAGTGCACCATCTGATTGAGAGTTAATGTAAACAATTCTAATTGGATAGTAATAGCCTTTTTCCATATAGACCCATGACTTTTGAACAGCGGTAGATGCGCTATTGTATTCCTTGGTAGCAAACATAATTGCTGTGTCAGAACTACCAAGCTGAGAGATTGATGGGTTACAACAATCGAATCCACCAGATCCCATCCAAATCATTGCACCATCATCAATTTTGGTCATGTCAAACTCATAAAGACCTGACTCAGAAGGATAAAAATAACCAGTAAGCTCAACAGCAAAATTGGTGATAGAAATGTCAACTCCGTAAAGAGCAGAAGATTCAACACCACCTCCAGATGCAACGTAAAGAAATTGTGGATCTTGGACAGTTGTAGATCCCATTGTTCCTGAAGCAGCGTATCCGCTGGCATAATAGTTAGATTGGGAGTAAAGATCGGTGTTAGCAAAAGGGTATGAATAAAATTTAGCTAAAAATCCTGGATCTGCTTGCATACCATCAATGCTGCAGGCAAGATTTTTAGTGTTAACTTTGCCTTGGACACCCAAAGAGTGCGCCAGACTAATGAAGGCAAACAGTAAAACAAAAGGTAATGCCAAAAACATCTTCCTTTTTTTCTTTGAGTTGACTTCAATATTTACAAAGACGGTATTCGGGAATGTGGATTAATGAATATTTAAATCAATTATAAAAACTTTTCTTCTCACATAACACGATGTTAGGTGAACCCCCGATTGATTGTTTACCATATAAAAAGAAAACACTCGGCTAAGAACGTATAGCGATGCAAGGGTACACGGAGTTTGTTTACTGCAGCAATATGCAAACTAGAATTTTGAACCAAAACTTTTCTCAAAATAGAAACTACTGAAGTAAATCCGCTGCAAAGGCCAACAACATTTCAAATCTTTACAATAAGAACAAACTTTTAAGTATAAAACTTCAAGAAGCATATATATGCACGTATGAATAAAAAAAAAACTTTACCGAAAAAACAACGCACATGCCTTCTTCTTTGGTCTACACTAAAAAAAAAGTTCCACATGCAGAGAGTATGTCTCAACAAATCGTATTTCGTACAAAATATTCGATGTGCATTTTCTTGTTTTCACCAGGGTTGGTAATAAAACTTTATATACAATAAACATTCTTACTGTTTTGAAAAAAAATCACTCTGACCGGTAACTTTAATTACGTCATTTGAAAAGTCAGTTCTTAAAATATGTAAGACGAAAAGGATTCATTCGATCATGGAAAAAAAATTCACAAACCCTTTAGTAGACCCTATGGCAATTAGTAAATTCCAAAAAGTATAATGAACTTTATGCCGGAATTAAGTCGCAAATAAAAAACTGCAACTTATCCAACTAAATTGGGTGGCAACATTCTAGTTTAGTGGAATTTTTTATGCCCACTTTTAGAAAAAGAGAAAATAAAAAAAAAACCGTCTATTAATGTTTAATTACCGAAAAGCAAAAGCGAGAATTCTGGTCATCCGAGAAAGTTGAAAAACAATAAAACTGGATTTACGCATACATAGCGGTCTTTTACCTTAACGACGACTAATTTCGGATTTAAGAAAATTATTTTGTAAAGAGGTCAATGGTTATTCATTTGTCAGAATACGAAAGTGTATGCGGTACATGAAATTTCTTTACAGTCTAAGCCCGGCGCTAAAGAATTATGATAGTATTGGTGAATTTGAGTTTCGTTGAGTTTTCACTAAAAAAAATGCGTGATGTCAGGTTCCATGACTTGACACCATGAGGCTTTTTTACAATTTTAAGCTTTCGCTTTTACAGCCTTCACTTAAGAACAGGGCTTATTCCAAATATTTCGGTTGACCGCCTTCTAACCTAAGTAAAAGTTAAAATTTATTAAAGAGAACAATAAAACAAATTTCAACAACCATACGTTTCTTAAAACACGCGTTTACATGAATAAGTGTTTGAGGCATTTGATTTCTATGAAATGAAAAGGCATGATAGTACGTAGTAAAGTTTTTTATGAAATTACAGCATTGATCAGAAAATACTGAGTTCCATATTACATGTGAATAAGCATTGGATAATGCACAGTATAGGTTGAGATATGTAGAGTAAATAGTAAAATCGATTGAGCAGCGCAGCCAAAAATGTAATAGGTGTAATCATGGACGCCAACTACAACAACATTCACTTTCGAAAACATTCACTAGGTAAAATTTTCAAGAATCTGGCAATTTTTCGAGCCAGTACTTTTCAAAAAAAAATTTACACCTTAGTTCAGCGTGAAACTAGATGTTTGACGTTGAAATGTCCCCAAGTTTAGCTGATACTCGGGGTAGAAACTATACGAAACTCTTTGTTTGTAGAAATGTGATAACCCCCTCAAAAAAGTTTTATCGAAAAACAAAATTGTGCAAGCATGGCTCCAACTACGCTAGAATGTCTAAAAAACATTCGATTTTAAGTGAATGAAATACGTTTTGGGCATATGATGCAAATCATATGTAATATGCAAATCATGACCTAATCGTTTTAAACTGCACAAAAACGACTTTCAGGATTTATTCTTGGACAACAATGTAAACTCTAAGCGTTACATCACCATCTTTCAGATAGAGCCGAACTTTTATTGTTAATAAATTTTATGGCTGTCCATGCCACTTTTGTATTCATTCCTATTGTTTTGTTAATACTAGCTGAAATTGACTTCTAAATATAGTGCTATGCTACTTTGGGAGTTTAAATCCGACTAAAAAAATTTTTCAATGTTACTGTTTTTTTAAAAAAATATGTATTTGAGTTTTTGGGTCAAAAAGTGTTATTTTTCATAAACAAAAAAAGCGCGTTTTTATTGAGATATATATTATGTAATAATCACTTGAAGAAAAACCTTGTAGAAACCTTCCCCCCGAAACAATGATGATGAATAACAATTTGGAAATATTGCTTTGCAATATTGAAGGAAGACTTATTATTTTAAGCAAAAAAGGTTCATGAAAGCATTGCTCTGACGCCAAAATTGTTTGATAAATGTCTTTGGTTCGATGTTTTAAAAACGGTAAATCCCGTTTCACATGATCACTTTTTATGCGCTACATATACGAGATATTACGAAATAATTATAAAATGCATATGTGTATTGGGTTTGCAAAGTAAAGCTCCTACTGACAATGTAAAAATCCAAATAGAATCTGACAGTATTCAAAATAATCGGCAAAGTACGCTTGGATACAGAGGAGTTACAAGCATCAAATCGATTTGAACATTATGCAAAATCTTGCCAACATTTTCGTTTGTTCGCCACTTTGATCAAGTAAAATCAAATATTGATCAGCATGATTTTCGATAGCAATAGAGCAAATTAGAAAGCTACCTTTGTTTGATGGAAAGTCGATACACAACTATGCATTCGACAAGGTCTTATTCCCTGTACAAAAAGTTTTGTCTTTTTTCTTATTCATAAATTACCAAACATCTGTAACAATTTGTTCAAAATGTCTTCGCAGTTTTTATGCAGATGGCTAATGGATTCCTTTAACTTCAAACTCTTCCCTATTATTAATAAATGTGAATTTTCAAGTTGAGAAATTGCTGACAAGTAATAATTGGTGCAGTCAAACTTATTTATGAAAAAACTTAAAAATAAATATTCCAAACTCTTTTTTACTTTAATAGTGACTTCCAATGGGATTTTTAGCTTGCTTGATTATTTGGGGCTTTTTAAGAAAAAATATCAAACAATCTATTTGCATTTTTTTACCCTTCAATTTTCTTTTAGTACTCAAACCGGAACATCAATAAACTTTTCGTTGATGTTCCGGTTTATTAATTGTTACATTGAAAATTACAAGTTTAATATAATTAGCAATACCGACTTGCCATCATTTGTCATGTCTAAAATTTGAAAGGTTGGATTAACTTTGTGATACAGCGAAAAAAATTTCAGCAAATACTGATAGTTTTGTGAATTTGCCAAAACGCACTTGTCAACTTAAAGCATCTGTTACTCCTCCGCAAAATGCATAAAAAAGTTAAAATCTTAGTTCATTAAGTAGATGGGAGCTAGATATAATTCGTTAAAATGCCTTGCATATTCGATGCTTACCGCAAATCAATGTATAAATTTTGGTTTGCCTTTCACAAAATAAATGGAATATCAATTTAAATTTCTGTTTTCATCACAACTGATTGTCAATCTATGAGATCAATTTCATCATCTGTGTAGGGCAATCAGAGTTGGCTTGGCAGAGTTAATCGTGTACAATCGCCCAAAGCGTTAGTAAAACAATAACATATTTCAACAAAGAATCATGGTAATATATGGAAAGCACAGCTCACTTCGATATGCATTAGGTTTGATTAAGTTAATTCAATTATGGGATTTTATGCACAGATTGCTTCCTTGATGTATTAGAGTGTCATTTTAATAACTAAAAACTTGAGCATGACACTCTAATTCATTTTCACTCTATGCCTTGGGGTCTATATTGTATCTTTATTTTATGCCTTCTGAACCAATGAACCTGTAGAATATTTTACGACAAAAAACTTCTCACAGGTTTCTTTTGAGGATTTGAGGCTCGAACCACTGTTGGTAAATATCATTGACCGCTAAGTTACAAAAACACAACTACACATGTTACAAAGCCGTGCTATGTTGTTTGTAGAATTGGTATCGGATTTTATCAATATAAAAGTTAGTTCTTTATAAGTATAAATATCTTGAGCAAGATTCTTTTTTGAGCTTTTTATATGTTTTTACTTTAGGACTTAGTAGCTGGCGTATATCTAGATAAGCAAACACTCTTATCTACTAAGTATCAAATATAAGCATTAATAGAACTCGGTAGATACCTAGTTGGGTTAACTAAGCAAGTCTAGCGTATAGAGTTCGTAAACGCAAATATTTATAAAAGAGCGAAGCGTCGCATTTTATTTATAATCCTTATGTAATAGCTTATAAAGTAACAGTTTAAGTATTATTTAGAGAATTTAACACTAAGCCCCAGTTTGCTATCTACCCTCATCTCTCTCTATCTCTTCCATGTGACTGCTCCGTTTTACAATCAATTCAATTGCTCATGATAATTATTCCACTGGTATTGTCTTCACGTGACTAGTCGTTCTTACTTCGTAACAACACATGATAGAGTTGGCCGCAGTAAGGTAGAGAAGGTAATTGTTATTATTGGTTACTATAAAATAATATAAAAGAACTCAATATCTGAGACTAATTGTCTGATATATATATGGATAAATGAATAAAAAGAAACATTAATAGTACCTGTCTGTTAATTTTGTTTTAGACGTTCCGCAGGAACGTCTCCTCAATTGGGCTCCTCTTGTTTAGATCTGAACAATAAACTGTCCTTCCGTGTATCCTTATGATGACTTTAATTAATCGTATCTATTTTTGAATGCCCAGAATAGTGACCATCAACACCAGTCTTAATGGAGTCGTCGACAGATGGGGATATTGATATTGACCCACTTTGTGATTATACTTTTACTAAGCAATATCATGATTTAATTTTGTCGTTGAGAGTTCGGAGTTCACTTTGGTCGTCCGAACTCTAACAACACAATGTTATGAATACAGTTAACAACTAAGCTCGATATTAGTTGTTCGGTTCGCAATAATAAATTAGATTGTATATGAAAGTATATAATGTTAATATGGTATACATCGTTGCTGACCCATATATATGTCAAGTATGATTATGACTCATACCTTTGTTTACAATAATTTACTAATTACGTTTCCAAATCGGTAATGACTTAACTCAGAACTGTAACACACATTGTTACAAACCCTAGCTACCTTATTTGTAGAAATTGGTATGTTTATTATTTAACAAATCCAAAGTATAAATCTAAACCGTTAATTTCTAAAGTAAATATAACATAAATATAAAGTTAATTATGATGACTATTTTGTCAAATTATTGATAAAATCTACGTACATCATAATACTGACTGAGCATAATATCTGCAGAGTAACAATAAGATGTTAAAGATTTCGTAAATATGCATTACTCATGTAACAAGCTGAGCATTAATACATGAATGTCATTATACGATATGAATCATATGATATTTGCCATACGAAAATATTCAGAGTTAATATTAGCTTCTTGTCTATATTAGCTCATTAATTCATTAAGTCCAAATTAGTATAAATAGCCGCTATAATTAATAATATAATTACTTTATATTTAATTCATAACTAACGGTTTCAGTAATAAGCTCTGGATTTTTCAATTATGAATTAAATTAGGCCAAATCAAATTGAACTTTATCTGAGACTTTAATTAATCATAAGATTGAACCTTATCAGTTATCTCAAGCCAATACAAATCGGCTTACCTGATTCGATTACATACAGTTACCTAAAGTGTTGATCAGACAATAAGATGTCTTCTTTAAGAGTTATGCTCGTGCATTAAATTCACTTCACCTCTGACTTACATTATCTTTTATCTAATTAGTACCAATCAGGAAATTGTATCATTTAGGATTGCTTTACTTATTGTATTGAAGTTTCACTTGACTAATTCAGATCTAGACCCGGAACTACGGTTCGTATTTGAATTTATATTTTGGGTAGAAAAAGTTTTGCTTTTGCTTTTAATGTATACTTCTTTTTATATTCTTTTAACTATTCTGAACATTGTTTAAAATGAAAATGCTAACTTATATGAAAAGAATTAAATCTATTTACAAGGCGATCAGAAATCAAAGATTCGGCTTTTTAAAAAAATAAAGAGAATAATGGTTACTATAGCTCTTGAATAATACTATTCGAATGTGACAGAAATAGAAGTCAACAAAAAAACACGAATTAGAATACACATCTTTTAGCTATTTAAACTTCGGCTTTGCTTTGTTGTTTAAGTAGGGCGCCCCAACCGTATTTTGACTTAGTTCTTAAATGTGCACCATATTTATTAAAAATCCACGGAACTGGAATCATCGCAATGGAAATAAAGGCAAAAACAGAAACACCCCAGTACACGTGTAAGTTCTTCATCATTTGAACAGTAAAAAGAGGGAAAACAGAAGAAACAAGGTATCTTAAAACATTATTAGCTGCCAATGCAGATGCAACAGAAATTGGTGGATAAGCCATTGAAAAATAGGTTAAAATCGAAAAGAAAATCAATACCAAAGAAAATCCAAATAAAACACCAGACGCGATAGGAGCCATCCAATGAACACTTTCTCTTGAAGTCCAAGCTAACCAAAACAATGATGGACCCATAGTGACTGAACCAATCATACATGGTAATAAACGAGATTCAGGGATTGGAGCAATTTTATTACCATCTTTATCTTTCATACCAATATAGCCATCATCCCATCTCTTGAAAAAAATGTATTTATCCATCCAAACATAAAGAGCAGCACCTGATAATAATCCTAATCCAACGCCTAAAAATGGTAAACCGGAAACACCTAATGACATTTTATAAATTCCACTGAATATGACAGGGAAGGCTTCAAAAAAACCAAACAAAACGGAAAAGACAAAGGCAGTATATATTGAAAACACTAAAACAATTGGTTCAACTATCAACATTTCAAGCGGCTTTGAAAGAGTAGTTAATAGCATGGAAGCTAAGAAGTCACTAGGAGCTAAACCTGCTGCAATTTTTTTACCTCTTTTCTTCAGTCTCTTTTTCATGATTATTGGCTTATAAGTCTCAGGCATGACATATAATGGGATGAACACAGTGGCAGCAAAAAATAAATTAACCCACATAACCCATTGTAAGCCACCAATAGTATCTAGGTTATGACTTGCTTTGTTTTCTGCAACAAAACCACCAATGATAGGACCAAGAACAGGACCCGCTAATGGAGCAAGACAAAAAAATGTCATTGCTAGCCCAATTTCCTGAGGTCTCCAGACATCAGTGATGGTTCCACCGGCAATTGCAAGAGCACCAGAAGAAGTTAAACCAGCAAAAAAACGCAATACCAAAACTTCTCTAATATGTCTAGAAAGACCAACGCCCATAATGAATAACATTGAAACAGGTAGAGAAACACAGTAAACGATTTTTCTACCAAATAATTCAGATAAAGGAGCAGCATAAGTTGGCCCAAAAGCTAAACCTAACACATAAAAAGTCAAACCAGCAAGACCTAAAGTTTCTGAGATTTTCCATTTAAGCATCATCTCGGGAATTGCTGCAACATAAAGGGATGAACCAATAGTTATAACAAGGCAAAGGAAAGCTGTTGTCATAGTACAATACCAACGAAGCCACATTGGCCAATTATAAGGACAATCAGGATCATCAGGACCATCCCATTCAACTGTACCTGGTTCATAACCAACAAAATTAACATCATTTTCGTCCGTAACGTTTCTTTTTTCCTTCTCAATTATTTCCACTTCGGCAGCCTTTGGAGTGTTGGTTAACGTTCTAACAAAATTTGAAATATCTGTTGACCTTTTAATCAATTCATCTCGTAATTCTCTTTGATATTCATCATTGATATCTATATCTTTAGCACTAGAGCCTTCATAAAATGGTATTGCTTCTGGAACATATTCCGATGAAGGATAATTTTCCTTAAAAGAATGTCCATCCGCTTCCTCGAGTTCGGACACCATGTTTGTTGGCAGTGTTGTTTAAGTATAATAATTTCAAATGTAAACAAATAGTGAATAAGACCAAAAAAGAATATGGTCCTTCTTTCAGAACTTTCTTTAATTTATATAGGTAAACACATTAAGGTTAGGGCGTTTTCTAAACTATGGGATGACTGCAAAAGAGCAACCACAATTTTGAAGGTTTTCTGCCCATTCTTTAAAATATGGGCTGTCGTTACCTTAAAAAGAATATAGTGGCCACGTGATCATTCCTCTTTCACATGTACAAAAGCTCAAGCATATTATTTGTGATAATTCATCCCGCTATATAAGAAAGCCTAGATATGACCTCTTTTCTCAAAGAGTACTCACCCTTTTTGCTGTTGCTTTGTGTAAAATAATCAGCAAACTGTAAAGGGGCGAAAATAGACGCTTTTGTACTTCGCGATCCCACTATAATTATCCAAGCACTGTGAGACCGAGTTGCGACAACAATCTATTGCCTAATTGTTTGGATTGATATTTCTTGAACTGTGTTCAGAGTAGTTGAAAGAATATAAAAAGAAGTATACATTAAAAGCAAAAGCAAAACTTTTTCTACCCAAAATATAAAATCAAATACGAACCGTAGTTTCGGGTCTAGATCTGAATTAGTCAAGTGAAACTTCAATACAATGAGTAAACCAATCCTAAAGGATACAATTTCCTAATTGATACTAATTAGATAAAAGATAATGTACGTCAGAGTTGAAGTGCATTTAATGCATGAGCATAACTCTTAAAGAAGACACCTTATTGTTTCATCAACACTTTAGGTAACTGTATGTAATCGAATCAGGTAAGCCGATTTGTATTGGCTTGAGATAACTGATAAGGTTCAATTTTATGATTAATTAAAGTCTCAGATAAAGTTCAATTTGATTTGGCCTAATTTAATTCATAATCTGAAATTATATGGATAAAATAAAAGAAATAATAATAATTGTGATCAGCGAATGGTCCTCTTCGTGCTCTTGTATTGATCCCTAAAGACTGTACTCCCATGTGGGAGTCCTTATTACTGGCTTGCGGTACTAACTTCGATTGCTTATACGACACGAGAACTTACTCTATTCTTAGATATAATTCTGCTAATCAATTTCATAATATCGACTTAAAATTTAATTCGGAATTCGCTTTTATCGTCCGAACGCTAACAATATTAACGGCAAAGACCAGTTATCTTGTTTGTAGAAATTGGTACAATTTATTTAATATAAAATGCTACAGTTTCCGTATAGCGGTAATTACGATATAGTCCTGTTTAATTAAAAAGTGTGTATAATTACTGTAAATTATAATGTGGGGATTACTTTCTATATTAAAAATTGGATCGTATCCTAGATTATCTAATAAATGATAAAAAGCTTTATTGTCTTGATATGTGTCTTGAACATTTCTTTATAAGAATAGCATGATAAATATGCTCAGTGTCTTTTCTTATTATTTCAACATAATCTTAACTTAGTATAACACATGCAAGTGCAAAATGTCAAAATTCTTAAACTATGTTCTGAATGATTAATAAACTATAAAAGAATTATAAAGTAAAAGGTAAAATAAAGGCCTTTTATACACAAAATATAAATTAGAAAATGAACTGTAATTCCGGTTCTAGAATATCTGAATTAGACAAGTGAAACTTTAATACAATGAGTAAACCAATCCTAAAGGATACAATTTCCTAATTGATACTAATTAGATAAAAGATAATGTACGTCAGAGTTGAAGTGCATTTAATGCATGAGCATAACTCTTAAAGAAGACATCTTATTGTCTGATCAACAATTTAGGTAACTGTATGTAATCGAATCAGGTAATCCAATTTGTATTGGCTTGAGATAGCAGATAAGGTTTAATTTGCTAATTAATTAAAGTCTCAGATAAAGTCCCACTTGATTTATCCTAATTTAATTCATAATTTGACAAAAATAAGTAGTCAACTAAGTACTACTTATTTTATTAATTGAGATATTTAATGTTAAGAATAAGCTACAACGTACATATTGCTAACGTATGACCACTAATTTGCAACACATACTAATTTTACAATAACTCATATAAAGCATATGTTTACATAACAATAGAGAGTTACATAAGGCTGAATATCATAAGAGAATGTGTTCTTATTGTGTTACGACTCCTGAGGCGAAACATACTTTCAAGTCGTTCCGCTGCTATTGTGTCTTTTGGAGTAACTGCATGTAATAGGTGTCCTCCAGTAGAATACACGGTAACCCTGATTTACACTTTACTTAAACAATCAACATTTTACTATCAAAAAAACAGCTATTTTGCAATCTATATATTATTTAAAATATGATATAGGTGTTTACAGTTACAATATAACTTCTAGACTTCTAGCTTTTCACCTCTCTTCTCATCTACATCATTATCCCCTTTGAAAATTGTTGATAATGTTTCGTCTGCTTTACAATAGTTACCGTTTTTCCCGACCAACCGATTGATGCGTATCTGATGCTTTATATGATATATCTATAACAGCCGCTTATTGCTTTTTACCTCTACTACATTTGTTAATGTTGTTACTTTGCAGATGCTCGCTGTGATTCCGCTATCTTATTTTTCTTTCGGTTTTCTTTAGGCTATGTTTATTGTTAACAAATTGCTGGTCTTTGTATTAAGACTCCGCTGTGGCCAAGTATCTACTCTTCGCATCATCTGATTTTCAACTATGATTTTAACTTTTCTTAGTTGGTCAACGTATCTCCAACGACGCGTTCAGTAAATGATAATAATGCACTGGTTGATATCCCTGAGCTGATGCATATCCTTTGGATACATCATATCCATTCAATCTTGCCGCTAACAAACGTCCTATCATCTAATGCTTTTAGACCTACTGATCTCAATATAATTTTTTTCCTGCTCTAACACTAACTCAAGGGATTTAGCTTCACTTAAGCAATCTACTCCTGTCCCCGTGGCTCCTAGCTAAACGTTTTAAACCAAACATGGAAACCTATCATGCGACCTTCCGCATTTACAGTGACTTCATTTAAGCTGAGCATAGTTCCATTAATTCACCTTGTTGTTAGCCTATATGCATATAGCGTTCCAGGAATTCATGAGGATGTTTTCAAGTCTTCCAAAAGACGAATGGGTTTAACCATAAACAATAAATTGGGTTTAATTGTTAAGCGAGAAGTTCAACGTTTGTTCCAAGTGCGCTATTCCTGAAGCAAATTTTTGGCTAGAGTTTGTTAAGCCCTCAACAGGTTGAACCTGACTGTTCGCATCGCTTGAATGTTAATACTCCATTAGAAATCTCAACACAAGGCAGAGAAAAGTATGTTTTTTATTCTTAATCTTATCAGCAAATAGACATTCTGACAGTTATGCTCTCATTTGCTACACACTACACAGTTTGATACCACAATCAGATGTTAAGAATGACTTTCTTTTTAGTAAAAACCATTAATAAAAAACTTCAATAGTTTGTTTTCCCTTGGCAAGGCTGAACAGAAGGCAAGTTTAAATTATTGGGAAAGTTTTTATAGATTTAAACAAGCTCTCACATTGTTTAACACCACTGAAAAATCTTTTAATGATAAATCAATTTACCAACGCAACCAGCATATCTTACTTGTTCTTGATGAGCGTCAAATGCTGTTGATGAGGTTCTCGTGTTGAAAAGAGTAGTATGTTTTTCAACAAGCTGTTAATGTTTCAAACAATTAGCTCCATCAAGGGTTAGAAGTATGATCCAAAAACGTCTCTTTGGGCAAATGTCAATGATGATCCAAATATTCACTAACATTGTACTTGAAAATTTTATTAACAAGAAAATAATTGATTTAAGAATCGCAAATTGTCAATGGAAGGCTAAAACAGCAATAGCCAAAAGTTTCAATATCATATTTATATTAAACCAAACCTATTCACCAGAATTAAAGACGAAGAGTTCAGAACATTATCATAAAAACTTTATGTGTGCAATGATTTTTTCTAATCTATTTTTGCAAAATCAGCGCTGTCACTTGAATGCCAGAAAGGGCATTTTGAAAGCTGCTCAGTTCTTTAGTACTTACTCCGAACGTTCCGAAACCATTAAAGTAAGATTTTTTTGATTGTCAAATTCTATCAAACGACCAGAAATCTGTGGATATGGCCAAAAACATTTCAATTAAAGACTAAGGTGAAATTGCTGACTGCAGAAATATTGGTCTTGCCAATGCCATTTTCGTAGTCTATATTGATAGTAAGAAATTACCAGTTTTTGCTTTGAAATGTTAAGACTGAAGCTATTGTTAAAAGTTAATTGAAATTGAAATACTTACAACAACAAATACAAAGGAATGCCAAATAACTTTTGATGATGCCATGAATGAATATAATTATTACAAAATTTTATGATTATACATTTAATCTAATAATGGTATTTATCAATCCAAGCCTTGATAGTCAAGCCACAATAATCCCATCCTACCAGAACACAAAACAAAGCACCAAAGATCTAATGTATCAATATTGTTTTTTAAGGTGGGAAAGCTAATTTACGATATACCTAGTTATGCCAAATAGCGTAAGCACAAAAAGCTTTTTACCCTAAGTGAAAACAAAATTATTGGATCAAAGAAAGGAAAGATATGTAACTAGATTTATAAAATTATGATAAGGAGTAAAGTAGACAGGTGTAAAATATTACAAAATACCAAGAAATATTGATGAATGGTAGACCGATATTATGCAATAAACGTAGCAACTGGGTATGAAAGGGACTTTCAAAGTTAATACATTGCTTTTTCAAGTTATAATAAATAGCAATAGCTGCCGACAAACATTACAGGCATTCTAATCTTAGTTGATAGACTAAGAAAAATTATTTTATATCTTATAACACAATATGAAGCATGGATAGATGTAACAAATTTTTTCTTTTGATATTGAAATAGTAGTTCTGATCGCACTGTTTTTATTTGTTTAACATTCAATACTTATGTTGTTTTTTAACATGAATTAGTTGAAGTATTGAAGTCTTAGACACATAACCCATAATTCAAATTCTTTTTAACGCCAGAAGCAGTGTAAGCTGCGTAATCATGAAACGTACATGAGCTGCCATAATAAAACTTTAGCATCGGTTTTACCTCAAACTTTTCGCTTTGCATCATTAAAGGTTGGAACAAGGCTTGGATATTTCAAGATCTGTCTTTGAGCATTTACGGAGGTTTCGTATGAAAGAAAGACCAATAAAGAAGATGAAAAGTTGTAAATATATTTAATTGACGGTAACTTCCGAAACTGACGATTTTCATTTTTTTACATTGTGAAATTGAATGACCATGAATTACCTGAATATTTTATGTAATTTAATTTGAGTGGACTACACATAAACTTTTTTTGAATATATTAAATATGCAGTGCTATTTTGGGGTAATTGAAATAGAAACACGTAGTACAAATTATGAAAATAGTTGTATTTCTACAAGATGATGACACCAAAAGATCTGTGCTCAAGTTTGCAGTAAGATAATGATTGCGTAATATGCTTAATGATAGTTAAGCAATTACAGTAGATGCTATAGGTTTTTTCCAAAAACAAATGTTGTGGCGAAGTAGCATCAAACTAGAAGTTTAAATTCTTTTCTATCTAGAATTTCAAAAACCAGCCCGGGCCTGTTAATGTTCAAACTATCATAATAGTAAATCAGCCATATAAATCTAAAAATGCTTGAATATATTACTCACAGTTTCTACTCAAAAGTTGCCCTGTGATAACCTTGCGTTAAATGAGAGCAAGTTTGAACACTTTTTGAATTTGTTTCAAGTTTAGCTAAACATATTCCAAATAGAGTAAACTAATATCTAATATATAATATTGAACAATTTGTTTGGTTGATTGAGACGTATTGCAAAGTTAGAGCACGAAGAGGTGCTTTCTATTAGTTGCAAATTTTGAAGGGAACAGGAACTGACAGGATGACAGGAAATATTCGTCATGAGCATACTTTCTGGCTCAAGGTAATGACGCGCTGCCCACTTCTACTGTTTGTAAATCAATTTCCAATCTTCATTACATTTACGAAAGAATAGTGATTAGCGTACCATTTTCTAGAGGGATTTGCGTAACTTGTATCCACAATTGTTGACACTCCACAATTTTTGGTGAACAAAAGCGGGGAGCTACTTTTCTGGATGATTGCTATGACGAGATTTCCTTTGTAATGTTGCATTGTTTGAACATTTGCACCGTTTTTTTTGTAAATTGAATTACATCTGGAATTCGCAAGAGGTGGGCTATAGTAGCGAATTACAATCAACTCAAAAGCAACCTCCTAGAAAAAAAACAGCAAATTTGCAATCCTATCCCGTGTTGAGCCACGTGGGTTATGTTTTTATTCTAGTGTGAATCTCTGATATACACTAGCTGTGATATTATTTTTTTGATGGAAAGAAACATACATTCTAAATCAAAAAAAACATTTAGAGTATATGTGTTATGGCGAAAGTAAACGTTAAGAATACACTATTTAGTAATGAATATGGAGATTATTCTCATAAGTGTGTTCTTGCTTACATAGTGACATGTAGTTATTAAGTTATTTGTTAAGCTAATTATGAGTAATGCCAAAAAGTGGAAAGCATTATAGGATAGAACAGAGAAAACATAAATAAGACGTCGTAATGTAAACCGGAATACATTTACTGTACAGAAAATTGACTTTCTTTTTTTTTCAAGAGAAGACAATTACAATATCAATACCAAGTCTTCAGTGATTAAAACGATCAGATGATTTATTGCCATGTAAACATTTCAATAATCGATTAGTCAGCTAACGCTAATCTTTGAAAATGTTGTCAAACACTTGAAATCAATCTGACAATTCAATGTTTATTTTTGATGATAATCCTTCTCATCCCTGCTTTTTTAAAATTTTACCTATTCACAAATGCCAAAGACCTTTTTCTTAGATTTATCTTTGGCAAATAATCTTTGAAAAACAGAACATGTTAAAACAAATTTATGTGCACCAGAGCTGCAATTCAGTGCGTTTGAATTTGATTGTGATATTTATTGAACTGCAAGGCTCATGGAATGGAAACTATTAATAGGTGGGATATACTCCGGAGCGCCTAAGTTCAAATCCCAATACTTTTACCGAGCGCCCAATTATTATAATTCCACATGCAAGCGTCGCTCCCACATGTTATCTTCTTGATTGCATATAAATGTTTGACATCTAACCGGGAAATTTTTTAATCACAATGGTTTTGGGTTTGGGAGAACTCTTAAAACTTTCTCCTTTTGTTGAGGCTTGAATCTAAATCTATTTTTATTGATTAATCAAATTAGGAACAGAAAGATTGGAATAACAACTAAAACATTCTTACGCACATTAAGATGATTATCAAACTTCAAAAAATGGCAACACGCCTGGTCTAAAGCCATAATTCCGCAAATGCAACCTTAGAAGAAATTCAGGATGAACCTTACCAACCGTTGTTGTATGCAAAATACTCTTCTTTAAAATGTAATTTAATTTTTGAATAGTTTTTACACACAATGAAACTATTTTTATTTCATTTTGGGTGACTTTGTTAAATGTAAGCATTTTATTGAATTTGTTTGTAAACGGCGTATAAGCATTCACTTATGCAAATAATTGCGCTTTCAATTTGAATGTGCTACATTGAGATTTAATCATAAACATTATGAGTACACAGCACATGGTAGCTTTTCAAGGTCGCTATTGTATCTGTGTCACTTTAGACTTCTACACTGAAAGTTAGACGAGTATCACCCTCAAAATAAACTGTTTATTGAGTGTTATTAACTTTTCGCTCAAGTGTTAGAATAGTTGAATTGAGATCGATACTAGCCTAAAAACATCGGGTCAAAAGATGAATTTTATGAGTGCTTATAGCTTGTTAAACTTTTATGTTTTCACAAACTCTTGCCATCAATAGATGTGGTTCCCTATTTTGTAAAAATATGTTTTCAGTTTCATATATATTAGTCCCTTAAATAGTATTTTCTTTTCTTCAACTTTTATTAACTGTCCCTATTCCTTGGAATGAAAGCACTCGTTGGTTTACTATTTAATCTCACAACATGTTTGGACTTCTGCCATAATATCAGATAATAAAAAGTTTCTACAATGAAATTTTAAATGCTATTATAGTATTAATGTCAATTCTCTGGCTCATATTCTGTTTTTATAGTTTGTTCATAAATTGTTATAACTTTATCATTTTGTTTTTTTTAATCTTGATATATATGGTTAGCTAGCGAAACATAGTTCAAGAGTTCTAGTTAAAGACGCAACCCAATATCTTAGTTATTTGAAAGAGCCTCATATACTACAATGGCTGACTCTTCGAAATCAAAAGATTAAGTTATAACTAATGCCAATAAATTCATCTTCAGCGTTAGCAGTATTTATGAATCCAAAGAGAATTTAAGTAAAAGAAGACATAGACCACACTTAGCTTCAGCATCAGGATCATAAGGTCTAAAAACTTTATTTTATTTAAAGGATGCAACCATAAATGTTACCTAGAAATGAAGTAACATCCACAGGAAAGCTATTCAATATTTTTAAACAGCACTAATCAATTCCGTTGGGTAAAGAATAATCAAGTTACAATTAAACATAGAGTCAGCAGCTTCAACATAAATGAAATGGACAGTATAATTGTTCAGCGTACTACTGCTAAAAATTTGGGTTGGCCCATATGTCTACATAGCTTCAAATAATATTCAGATGTTTAATTAATATTGTGTGTTTACAATGAAAGTTATTAGAAGATCATTAATGCTTCAAAACATTGCAGGCAACAGCAACCAATGGCAACATGAATATTTTATTGCAATCATTCAGTAAAAGAATTTCATTGACTAATGTAACAATTATACAGAAAAAACTGAGTGCTCTAAGGGCAAAATGCTTTTGAACATACTTGTGATCATAATTTTGAAGTTGTTAACGAAGACAGAGATGAATATTTTTTTCGAAGACTACGTTGGTTTATGTTACCAAAAAAAAGACCAAGATTATCATATGCAGTCAGCTTTTTTTCAGGATTGTTGAAAATTCATTGTGCAGCCACTTCTAAGGTCTTTAAAGCGACAGAATATTTTGACGAACTAAAGAAAGGACTCCACATATTTGAAGGCAAATAAAGAACATGATTTAGCAAAGAACTTTTTGTTTTTCATTCAGTTCTGTTAAAAATGAATCAAGTTACGTTAGTCAAGTTAAACTTCGAATGTAACACTGATAGATAATTGAATAAGATCTTATCAACTATCTTAAGCCAATACAAATGGATCATATGACTCAATCATATACAGTTACATGAGGTGTTGATCAGACAATTAGATGTAACATTTAGGAGTTATGCTCGTGCATAAAATGCACATCGTGGTCTAACCTACATCATTTCTTATTTTATCAGTACCAACTAGGAAATGGTATTTTTTCGAAAGGTTTAATTATTGTATTAAGGTTTTACTTGAATAGTTTGATAATCTAAACCCACACTCTACGGTTCATGAATAAATTTATATTTTGTGTATAAAAGTGAAGCATTTTTCCTTCTATTTTATACTTGTTGAAATATCATTCAACTTTTCAGATAACAGTATAAGCTACTGACTCTAGTGGCTAAGTATACATTCAAAAATAGCTGTTCATTAATTCTGTCCACTTACTGAAAATTACGGAAATTTGAAGTTGCAGGCCAAAAAGAAACGATTTGTTTTGAGGCATTACTACAATATCAAAAAACAGACCCATCGCAATCACAAAAACGGAGTTTCTTACTCAGTGTATACGGAAAATAAGTAGATTGTTATTGGATTCTTCAAAAAAGGCTAATGCACTCTCTTACAAAACATTCAATAAAACCTACTACTCTCCAGTAAATGGAGTTAAAGTTGAAAAATGTAATTATTTCTTAAAAGTGGGCATCGTATGATCACGCATATTTCAGAATGTAGTAATAATAAACTATTGTTTTGAGACAAAGTCACATAATTTCAACCTCCCAATTTTTCTACTGAAAAAGAACTCTCAACATTTTAATACAATTCCAAAGTTTCAAATTATCTTATTATCTACAATTTTTTTTGTCTGGAACGATATGGAATTAGGACTATCTAATAAAGGTTTATAAAATTGAAATCTTGAAAAACGTGCTTTTTTTCTAAATTGTTGTTCATTTAACTTGCCCAACTAATGAATTTGAGAGTTGTTTTGCATATCGTTGAACATTTCAAACTAAAGCATAGTTTTATTTATATGTTTGAATTATAAATCAACACTAAAGGCAAGAATATTACGCGTAGAACCTGTGTAACCATAATCACTAAGTAAATATATTAATCCAATCATCAGCGCTCGGTATGAGGAATTCAAAATATGTCTCGCCTGCATTCCAGGCAGAAAAATGTACAGAGTCTAGGTTGCTCTGCAAGTCGGTAATATCCTCAAATCACAACATTTCCCCATCAATGCCGATAAGGAATTCCCAATTTTTTTTGCCGCATTTTTTGCCTTTTTTCGGCTCCAAAAAACAGGTGTCTCCACATTTTCAGAAAAAGCAAGTATTGCACTAAAACACCCTGTTCAAATTTAAGAAGGAACAACGCTGGCTCTTTTTATAAGGTTTGACAGAGAAATTGACATTTAGCACAAACTTTGGCAACACAGAAACATAACGAGGAAGTCGAATGCTGCATCTTATGCTTGAGAGAAAGTGATACTTTAGCAAAATTTTTAACAATGCTTGGGTAAAAAGAACACGCCCGCAAATATACTTATTATACGGTTGTCTGCTCATAATTAAGCTGTGAACGTAGATAGACAATAACGGTCAAACAAAAAAAGAATTCCAGAAATGACATCATGCGTCTTTCTTCATTTCCGTGAACACTTCCTGATATTAAGTCACGCTAATATCCCAGTAATGATCTAATTAAGAAATTCCGAAATGCTATAATAGGTCAAAAATTGTCCTGGTACTGACATTAGATTACTTATAAATAGTAAAAAGATATTGAAACTAAACTTTCCTTGAATTCACGTACAGCTAGTTATTGTTAACATGAACTGAAGAAGAAATTATACGAACAGAAAAAGCTAGAGAGAGAAGAGTACAAGTGTGGTAAGTCTGCCAAATGTTAAACAGTTCTACGCATATAACCAAAATATCTCGGAATTAACCAAATTCAATTCTAATGCCCGCTTTTTATGGAGTTTATTATGTTCTTCCGTATTTATATGCTTTTTACGTTGTGCATGGAATCAACCTCCCACATTTTAGTGAGACCTAAAATATCAGCAAGAAAGAAAGTTCAACTGCTGGATTGCTTTTTCCATGATTGGCGGTTGGGGTTTCAACCATGTTTCCAAACAATTTTATATACGTACAAGGTTGCACTCAACACATGATAGGATACACATCGAAATATCCAAAGATCTAATTATTTCTGCTAACTTAAAAGTCAATTGGTATTGAATTCGAAGGATTTAATATCTGTGTCCACCATATTACAAAACAGCCCAGTTTTTAAATCAAATTATGCTATAAAATAGTCTCATGTTGTCTATACTTATAACAACTTTTGTGATGCTTAATAACAGCAATGCGACCATCACTTATTTATTTACTGAGTGTTTGTCTAGTTTGCTTTGTGAGTCCTTCACTGGCAGCTGGAGCGATATATCCAACGGCAAGTGCTTGTAAACTTGCAAACGTCGACACTGGCAATGGGTTTTTGGTCAAGTATTATGATTACCAACTGTATGATCAAAGGTTTTTAGACACAAATTATTTAGCAACTGGGTACATGACAGAAACTCCACTTTCAACTGCAACCAGCGTTACTGAAGCTTTTATTTCTTTGACAAATGTCCCATACGATAATAACAGCCAAACCAAAATTTATGATATGGACGTTTATTATACTCACTTCCTTTTTGAATACACTGGCTACTTTATTCGTATGTTCTCTTTAAAGCATTTTTGTAGGGTTTCTTAAAACGCATACTAACTTTTTTCAAACAGCAACTGTTACTGGTCTGTATTTATTTCAAGCCAACGAAATTGATGATTCTGCCATGGTTTGGATTGGAAGTGGCGCTTTCGATTGTTGTAATGCAGATACCCAAAAATATACTCCCGAAAATGCTGCTGAAACTGCTATCCTGACTGCGATAAAGCCTATTGGCGGTGCTGAAGGAAATTCAGCATCTATTATCTACCTTGTTGCTGGTTATTATATTCCAATGAGGATGGTCTACATAAATTATGCATTTGCAGCAAAATTTAGTTTTACATTGGAAGATCCTAATGGAAACAAAATTCAAAACTTCCACGACCAATTAGCTGCTCCGGCTAATGCTCTAACACCAGAACAATGTACACCTACCACAGTGTCTTTTCCTGGTATTGTCACATCAATAACATCAGGCTCCACTTCCATTACTACATTAAAAACATCTACAGCACCTGATGGAAACGAAGTCACTGAAATTCTTGTGGTTGTTCCTACACTACCTCTCAGTACTTTCACAATAACGACTGGTACCGCGGCTCCAAGCACTTACACATCCACAGTCACTGGTCCAGATGGAAATCCAACTTCTACTGAAGTGATTGTTCAGGTTCCAACACCAACCCTAGGGAGCACCACTGTCACTCTTGGAACTTACCATACTACGTTTACATATACTTATATTGAAGAAACAACTACCTACACAGATATTGTGGTACTTGTTCCAACTCCATCGTTGGACACCACCACCATCACGTCTGGTACCCAGGAACCTTCCACGTTCACGTCCACTTTCACCGATGTTGATGGTAACCCAACCACTACCAAGGTCGTTGTCGTTGATCCAACTCCATCGTTAGACACCACCACCATCACGTCTGGTACTGCAACTGCTCCAACAACTTACACGTCCACTTTCACCGATGT
>JAJLVS010000048.1:0-26637 GCA_030570415.1 Saturnispora serradocipensis | reverse complement strand
ACTGAGCGCAGAAAGTTCAGCTAATCAAAGGCTTTATCAATCAACAAATTCATCAAAGATATGGCTCTACCTATAGAATAAGAATATCAACTTCATTGAAGTATTGCCAGGTCAAATTCGCAGCTTCAGCAACTATATCAATACAATACACCAGAAAGATGCTACCATACTTTACAAGATCATAAACAACTATATCTATAACATTACAGATTACGGGGTGTATCAAATATAAGCATTAGTAGAACTCGGTAAATACCTAGTTGGGTTAGCTAAGCAAGTTTAGCGTATAGAGTTCGTAAACGCAAATATTTATAAAAGAGCGAAGCGTCGCATTTTATTTATAATCCTTATGTAATAGCTTGTAAAGTAACAGTTTAAGTATTATTTAGAGAATTTAATATCAGATAAAGTTCAATTTGATTTAGCCTAATATAATTCATAATTTGACATACGGAAATTGTAACAATATTTGGCTTGAAAATTAAAGGTATAGTTTTTCACTTTTGATTTGTTATTTTTTGATTGAAAAAAATTTATTGGAGTCAACAAGAACAACAGTTGAGCGATGTTAATACCCTAAATTTTTTGTGGCACTAAATTTCTGAAATAACGCAATGGTCAATTGCATTGCCGAACACGAGTTCGATTGACAAAATACAAATTTTGTTTAAATTAAGTCTTACGGCAGACCAACAATACTTATATAGTATAATTTTCCACATAATTTCAAAGCATGTAAAGTTTTCAAACTTGCTCTCCAGTCCTGCCGCAGTCATTAGGACAAAGTTGAATGTGCAATGAGACGAGTACAGTATTAGGAGCAAAGTTACAGACTAGCTCGAGCCAGATGACACATAAAAATCTGAAATGTTGCAAACAAGTATGTTGATGCTGGGAATACAGTTCAAACAAAACTCACAGATTGCTACATGGGAAGCTCTTAAAGAACAATAGATTTAAGAGTTATTTTATTTAGTTTAAACTGAGCGGCGACTCAAAACTACATTTTCATCACGTAAGAAGTCACCCAAAACTCAATGACAAAACTAACTTTCACGAACTGTGAAAAATTTGATAGTTACTTGTTTTTTCAAACTAGAAGACACTAAATTTATCTTGCGTTATATGTCACAAAATTGTAGCTTTTAGAATTCATACTTATTTATTAAAAGCTAGGCAAGCAAAACTTCCTAAAACGAGTTCCTCTTTATTTCCTTAGATTAAAAAAATGCGATGAATTTGAATGTTTTCTATTGTTTCCAAGTTTGTGAAGAAAAGAGCAGCAATCATCAGATTTCTGATCCAAAAAATATAATTGAAAACACAAAGCGGTTGGAAATGCAATCAGAATGGGATATCTTTTATTCCAGATGCCTTTTTCGTTCCACCGTGTTAAATATCTGAGATCTCTGTGTTTTGATAAAATTATTTTGCCAATGGTCAATTATTACTTGCTTCTTAAACATTCGCTGTTAGGCTCTTAAACAAACTTGGTGAAAATTATTGAACAGTACTGTTAATAACGAGATGCTTTTTATCACAGCTTATGATCACTCGGTTGTTTTTCTTTCCGATTTACACTGCGGAATGCAATATCACCGTAAACGCTCTTAAAGTTGGCTTCATATGTTGACAAAAGCCAACTTAGTTGCAGATTAGTTGACGTTAGAGCTTTCTTTTATGCAATTTGACATGAACTACAATTTTATTAGCATGAATCAATTAAATTGAATAGTGCTCATGTAGAAAAGTTTATTTTTAGGTTTCTACATACATAATAATAATAAGTTACTTTACGTCAACGATAGGAAAGGGCGAAGACCAATCATAATAAACCTCGATATTCTGGTTCCACTGCAATGTATAGCCATCTATATTTGAAAATTGAGGCGCGCACATAAGAACAGACCACATGTTACAGTGGTTCAAGACACCACATTAGCAGATAAATGTGGAACATATGCCACACTCTGCCTTTTGATTACTAATGGAAACCTATAAATGTAAGTGAGAAAAGCCAGTTTCGGTTTGTGGTAAGGCATATGTGCTAACTAAAGATGGCTACGTCTACCGCTACTACCACTATTAACTCTCAACCGATCAAAGTTGTTGATGATGTTCCAATTGACCAACAAATTGAAAAACTTATCAGAAATTCAGAAAACCTAAATATCACCAGAGCAGGGAGCCTCAGCCTCGATTTGCATGCTGGTAGAGACCCACTGGGCGCCAAGCTTTTACCTCCTCATAGTAGACAAAGGCTTGAAGATGATGGTATTGATTTGAGTAAGGGGTATCCAGAAATTCCAGACAGATCTAAGATTCCTGTGTTTGCAGATCAAGCGCATGCTGTTAGAAACGAAGATGTGCCTTACATAGAAAGAGGTAAAGGAGCAGATCCGGAGAAAAGGGCTCTTTTTGGTGCCGCCAAGGAAGTTATCAATTTAACTGATAAGGTGGGTACTGAAATTGTTGGTTTGCAATTGGCAGAACTTACCAACCAACAAAGAGACGAGTTAGCACTGTTGATTGCGGAAAGAGTCGTTGTTTTCTTTAGAGAACAGAAGTTGCCACCAAAGAAACAGTGGGAACTTGGCGATTACTACGGTAACATCGAAAAGCATCCTCAAACTTTACAAGTTCCCGGTTTGCCTGGTGCAACCGTTATTTGGAACGACTTTTTGCAAAAGCGTGGTATGGAATTGAATTTTGCCAATTCCAATCTATCGAACTGGAGTAATAAGTACCCAGCTCCGGGTAACCAAATCTGGCACACCGATCTAGTGCATGAACACCAACCAGCTGGTTATACTCATTTACACTTAGATGAGGTCCCAGAAGTGGGTGGTGATACCCTCTGGTCTTCTGGTTATGGCGCTTATGATAAATTGAGTGACGAGTTTAAAAAGTTCTTAGATGGTAAAGAGGCTGTCTATGTTTCTGCTCATAATTACTTAAATAGAGACGATCCTTTAGGTAACACTGTCAAGGTGGAACGTGTTCATCCATTGGTCAGAACTCATCCTGCTACGGGTTGGAAGTCCTTGTTTGTCAATAGAAGTATGACCAAAAGAATTATTGGAGTTTCACCGGTTGAGTCTGATATCATTCTTAATTACCTTTTTGATGTTTATGAAAAGAATGCTGACATTCAAGTCAGATTCAAGTGGTCTACCAAGCCAGGCTACGGTACTTCTGCTATCTGGGATAACAGAATCTCACAACATAGAAATGTTTGGGATAACGAAGGTACCAATCCAAGACATGGTACAAGAGTCACTTCTTTAGCTGAAAAACCTTTCTTTGACCCAGAATCCAAATCTCAAAGAGAAACTCTTGGTTTGCCAATTCACAAGTGGAATTGATTTGTTTGATAGTTTTTTTTAGTTACAATAATGAAATAGTTTTTCGAAAGGTTGGAGGTAAAAGTAAGCTTCTAAAACGTTCTTATGAATATTACAAACTTTGAGACAAAAGGAAAACTTTGCTAGTGAGTATTTAAAAAAGAACAGATATATAAGTATTACGGTGATGTTTGTAGTTATTGCATCTTAATTGGTATTACGAATGAGATAGGATGTTCAAAGTTCACATATATCTTCAAACTTAAAACCTTCAAAAATTTCTGCGTTTCTGAACCAAATGGTAATGATGAGAAGAATTTAACCTAGAAAATACCTCAGTAAACCAGTAAATACTAGTTAAGCTAACAAACCAGCGCACCACTAATGTTACTTTGAAGATTACAAAGTCCAGCTGCGTTTCCTGGTAACGTCGAAACATTTTTGTTATAGCCACAGAAGTTCTCTGATTGGACTATTGAAATGGTTTCTTCAAATTTAGTTAGATGAACTTGAAAGACATCTATCATAGCAATTTACGCCTGGTGCTTCTCTCCTTTAAGGTCAAGAGATAATGAAAAAGATTGCAAACTTAATTTCCTGTATTTCCTAACATTCATTGGCATGAATTTATTTGTGTTGCTTCAACTGACAACATAATAGAGTTAACTTATTTTCAATTGAAGATGAGAAAGATTCACAAAACTAACAAAATACGATAGAAGGAAAAATATGATGCAAAATGTTCAACAAATCAAATTGTATGAAGACGTTAGTATGGATGAAAGCAGTGTTGAGACAGAGATGTTTATTGCCTAAGGCAAGTTAAGAGAAAAAGTTATTTCCATAGTGTTGTTAAAGCCAGTTGAATGCTGGAATTCAATCAGCACAGATCCGAGAGCAGGTAGCGCAGAGCTCGAGGCAAACAATGTTATGTGGATTCACTGTTGTAGATTCGTGGCGAATTGCGTCTATCATATTAACAAAATCCCGCATTCTGAGAAAGGTGAAAACCAGGGTTGTGGCGGTAGAAGTTGGATGTGCGTCTCATTTCGCTTCTAATACTGAATTAAGAGTCAACATGCGGTGTCTTGGCGTCATTTAAGTCAACCTCAACACCTAACTAATGATCTATACTTAATGCTTCGTCCGATGTCGGAGGTAAGAAAAAAACGTTCAGATGCTAACGCCGCTTTCGCCATTTTTATACTTGGCGGAGTTAACAAATGATATGCAGGGTTTACAGGTGAAAGCAAGCTGAGTTGTTGATACGTATTCGAAAGCCGTGGCCGGTTTCCTTAGGTTGTGCTTTTTTTTATCTGTGAATTGAAGTTTAAACTCGAATTAAATGGAGGAGTTCAGTGTTATTGAATCAAATCTTTCGAGAGGTTCACCAGAGCACTCGCAGCATGAAGTCCGAGAAAGCTTCGCAAGCGGTTTTCCAACAGCAACACAACACAATAATTCAGAGACCTATGAATCTTCTGACGTTTCTGTGTCCATGTTGCGAGGTGTTGAGTTAGCTGATTTTGCTGATAGGTTGTCCAACGCCGAGAGCCGCAAATGCAACCCTGGATATGCACTTCTATTTGGGATTTCGGTAATCGTTTTCGTTGTTGTCACTATATCCAATTTTATTAGTGATCCGACTCTATTTTTCTCATCGTATTCGGATGATGTGAAAGAAGGAACAATAAAAAATTTTGGTTTTTTACTGTTGATTGTTCTGCTGTATGTTCCCTTCATTTCAGCAATCGTTCTTGTTCTTTTTGGTTTACGGAAATATTTACCCAAAATTGTGTCGATTGGATTCAGAGTTGTCTCTTATGGTCTGATAATATTTGCATCTTTTCGCTTGTTGATTTCAAATCCTATTGCTTTCTTACTTTTAGTTGCGGGGGTAGCATGTATCTGGTTTAGAAAGTGGCTTGCTTTTTCAATTGACATTATAGAAAACTTTCTTTGTGATTCTATTCTTATGTATGAAAGTTTTCCTAAGTTTACTGGATTAGTTTTCTTTGGCTCTTTGGCTCAAATTTTTCTCGGTAATGTGATGACAAAGATTATTAAGCTCACTCACATTCACTATGGAGTTGAATATTTTGGTCACGATCTTGGCGTTGAACTTGACAGCAAAGCATCAGCTTCCCCTATGTCACTACTTGTTCTTGGCAGCTTGTATTTAGGTGACACGTTTATTGGCAGTGTAACAAGCAGTATACTTATTGCTGCTTTCATCAGCGCGTATTGTTTGCTGCAATATCAAAAAGACGCACTTCCAGGAACTCCATCCTTCAAGGATATCAACTTTTTCGAATTATTTTACACCAAAAATTTTGGCTTAATGTGTTGTACTAGCGTTTTGCCAATTATCACAGAGTGTATCAAAACATCTTTTCATTTAATGATCCCCAAATACGGCCCAACCTTAAATGTCTTTTTGACAGTTTTTCATTTTATATTCGACATGACAATGTGTTTCCTTGACACAAGTGCACTTTCACATATGATATTAAATGAAACAGGATACTTTCAAAGTTTAAGACACGTTATTAACATTTGTCGCCAAAAGCGCTGGTATATACTTAAGAATGTACTTCTTATCAATGCTTCTCTTGTTATCTTTGTCGTGCCTATTATTGCGATAGAGTCTCTTCTTATTTTCGGATGTGGGGTACTATTTAGTTTCATTTTTAAGACAGATTTCAGCTCTTTGGAGAAATCCGATCTTTTTGACGGAATAGGCGGATCATTTGCAGGAATGATTAATGTACTAGCCATATGTAGATTTATTGTGCCAATTTTGATGAGCGAAAGTGTGGAGACCCAAGGTCAGAACAACTATGTTGAACTTCAAAATGTTCAAGCAGACTCCGAACAGTCATCCGGAAAAGTTTAATTATTAAGGAATTTCAGTAGTTTGTCGTTCTGAGCTGACAAATGAAATTTTAAATACTGAGCTTACAACAAATCTTGTATATAATTTTGTTCATTGTAAATATTTTTAGACGTAACAGCTAATGAGTTTCTGAGGTTGTTATATACCTTGACTACCCGAGCACGTACGCGGCGCTTTGTTATTGTGAGGCAATAAGACAATGTAAGTCAACATCACAGACTTTCTCAAAAATCATGGACTTAAAATAACTAACTAGCTGAGCGCATCGTATGCAAGATAAAAATAGAATGTGGAAGTGTTTGTTCGAATTGTTCTTTTACCATGTATTATACTAAGGTTTCACACAAAAAAAACATCCCTGATTTATAGGAAATCGTTCATGTGAACATTTCTAGATCTGATATTTGCGGCCCACATTGATTAAGTGTGCATTATCTTTGTATGGATGTAATTATTTGTTACATTCAGCGTTGTATTTACTCCAAACTCATATTATGGTCAGTAGTTTGATTCATCATCAACTTTGGATCAGCAGCAAAATTTTCTTGCAGTGAATGTGTCAAAGTATTCATCTTAAGAGAAAATGCATATACTAAGTTAATCATCAAAACAAACCTTTACACAGCAAAGGTTTACACCTGGATTCACAAATTAATCACCTTCCTGGATTGATTTTTGAGAGTTGATGGGTTCAATTGAGAAGAAAAAAGATTTGAAAGAAGACTTAAGATCACTATAGAAATTGGAAAATAAACAGCAATTTTCACTTTTAAGTTGTGTGACAGGCGAAGCAAAGCACTAAAAAAGTATTACTAAAGTCGAAATTGAGGTAGGTTTTTTTAAAATTGATGCCAATATTAAAGATAATCAAGACGAGATTTTGAACTAATATTTTTTACATACACAGATTCATCAGATGAGATTTGCCATTATCTAATCAGCACTTAATACAGAATATGTTCAAAATGATTTAATCAGTTATGTCAGATTACAAATAGTAGTGTGTATGGTGTAAACAGTGCCAGGGTTGCATTTGGAGTTTAATTTATATTTTGACATTTAACGTAAAATCAAATTCCATTATTTATCCTCTTGCAAAGAAATTTACAAAACTATACTGAACTAAAAAGAGAATGTTTTTTATATTCTATCCACAGTTCTGGCATTGTTAGCTTACGTGAATCAACACTGCTTTTAAAAAAATGGCAACATTTCGAAATTCTTTACATAATCCAAAGCAACGGCATTAGTTAACTATAAAGCAAGAAGACAGAGAAATACAGCTTAACGTTTATATACGAAGAAATGGCTTGAAATGGCATGTTTAGTGCTACCTACCAAAGTTTGAGCTGTACTATGTGGCATACAACATGTTTAATTTGATCAGGTTTAATGTTGCTAGTGAATTAGGAATTCTTCAGCTAACGGGGTCTTATGAAAATCATTCCTATCAGTGATTTAAAAACACGGTGGTACTAATTACCGGCAAAGCAAAAATTGCAGAAAGAGTGATGGTTGCAATCTTTTCAACTAAAACGATGGGACGCTTTATGCCACATGAAGCTTTGGCATGTTAAATACCGAAATTTTAAAAATCTAATAATTTTTGGGTTGATGACTGAAACTTAATTTTCATAACTTTAGAAATTCAAAACAAATAGGTTGAAATTATACTCTATCATTTTGTAGGTTCCAGTAATCATTTGAGCTCACTAGCATCCCCTGCTAAAGTTTACATGAAAATAAGTCATATATGAAAACTCTACACTGCTTTTGATATTACTTTAGAGGATGGAACAAGAAAATAACAGGACAAACCTTATACTATACCATAGAATAGTACTAAAATAAAGAGATAAACTAGTCTGATAAGAGGGGGATCACCAAGAATATATTGGTATAATCATTGCAATGAAGTAACAATAGAAGCTGTTATTAAGTGCACCACCTTGGCGACTAAAACATGCTTCTAGAAAGTCATCTTACATTTCCGCAATGCTTTCATTTCACAAGAAAAAGAGGGAGGCATAACTAGAAAACTTGTCTATTTCTTGGAGGTTATTGAGAAAGCTCGGTTAATTCGTTTACATATAACCATAAGTTTTGTTTATTTGCCAATAGGAGACCCATTATTTTGTTCAGGGTATCCATCAATAATTGCGTCATAAGAAAGAACGTGGCACATTCACTTATGATTCTGCAAAGTGAAATTTAAAAGTACCTTTGCATCTTTTTTTTTCTGTGCAGCGGATTCCTATGTTTTATCGCACTTGTCCTTTTTGAGAGGGCGGACTTAATCCAAGTTTCCAATCTTTATTTGCTTACTAATATGATGCGGTCCAGTCTTAAAAATAAGCATAGTAGTATTGAGTTAACATTTTTATTCACTTTGTCAAGAGTTTGACAACTGCACTTATTATTTTATCTAGGGTAATTATGATATGCTCAGTTATAAATAGATTTTAAAATTTCATTAGCAAAACAATAAAAATCTATTCTTAGTTTCTTTTCATACGTTATTCTTTCAGGCTAATTTTATAGTATTCAATGGTAATTCAGTACAGAAAACCTAAATCACAATTGCAGCAAGAGATGTTTTGCAACAAAGCCCCAGTTAATAAAATCATTAATGTTTGAAGTCAAAAAAAATCAGCTAAGATTACTAAAGTGTTGGTAATGGTTGGTTCAATTAAAAAAGGACTGGGAGCCGTTTATCTGCCTGTGAAGACCACCTTTTTGATATTGTACAGTTACAACTTACTATGGAATTCATAATGTATTAGTATAATTCTGTCAATACTAACTGCAATAATTTTTTAATGTCTTACACTCTGATGCTCTCAAATATTAGCGAAGAGCTTTGAAAGAGAAATACTCAAGAGAAGTAAAATCTGTAGGATTATATTTGTGTTATTGCATTACTTCTCTTGTGGATCAAGCAAACTGGGAAGCACTGTTAGCTTCAGCCCAAAATTGGCCATGAACCGTTCCAAAAATAATCAGATTTTCTTCGAAAATTCTATCAGAGTGGAATAAGACAACCATTCCTGATGATTCAAACAATTCAGTCCATTGAAAATTGATTGCTGGCATGCTTAAATTAGTCTTCTTGCCTAGGATGATTCCCTTTTAGAAAAGCTATAAAATTAACAGCGTAAAAAAAGAAGTATAAGAAAAAAACCAAATTCACATGTATGCACTAATATCACAGTACTCCTTTAACTGCATAACTTAATTTTTGAACAAACTGTTGTTAACTTTGAAGCTTGTTTCAAATCAATTATTAAGATTGGTATTCCGCTTGAAGTGGTTTTTTGAAGATATCACAGCCAGCAGGTACTAGACGCCATCAGTGTATTTCTATAATACAAGTCAAACCGTCGATAAAAAGCAAACTCTAAAAGAATGTGTAAATCAATACTGTACCAGCTACTAATGGTCTCATACAGGTAAATAGAGCCAAAAAAAATAATGAAACTTGATTCAAATTGTTTTGAACTCGAGAAACGACAGCATTCTTCAATTTTAGTCATTCCAGCTTTTCAAAAACAGAGATCAAAGAACAAAAATATGTAACGAGGCTTGATCCTCACATGCATCCAAGGAAAGTTTTAGAAAATGGCGAGCCAAGAGCTACCACAGCTAAACTTTTTGAAATAATTATCGGTGGTTTTGAGTTGGTGGGTCTTGGATTACATTTCAGCTGTCGTCATTTGCTTCTTTTACATTCATTTTGTAATTACTGAACTCACAATCGGTTTCACTACACAAGTTACTGATTTGAGGGAACTGTATGAATGCCATTACTGTTTTCATTCACCACAATATTCATGTTTTTATAGCGTTAGTAAAGAACAACCTAGGTTGCTTTAGAACTTGGGATTAACAGCAATGAATGCTAAGCATTATGTGAAGGTTGCTGGTGAAGCCTTGATATTGCTCTTTGGATCTCTGTTATTCTCGATTCAAGCGTGCTTCACAGCGCTAACCAAGTCTTCTGTGCAAGTGGCAGCGTCAAGCACAAAAAAAGTGTACATGCATTGCGTATTTTACTAAAAATAGTTGAGCCGTGTTGGGATCTTTGCCGCGCTGAATGCCAAGCGATTTTTAGCGCTAAAGCAACTCTTTGACTGACTACCTATCAATGGCCGACAGCAGCCGTAAAGTGAGCCGACAACTAGCAGCAAGCGTTCTTCTATTATTGCAAAGTGCTCAAAACCTTGAACCGAGCTTCACGAATAACAGCAACAAATATGCATTTTTTCACGCGACCAGCGTTCAATCTAGAAGCTGGTTGCCTAGGAAACGTAAACGTTGCATCAAATGCTATCAATCTTAGAAGACTGCCACAACAATTGGACTCCTCTGCCTAGTGCAGCTCCTTCATGTAGGTTCAAATGATGAGTCCGATTTGGAGACCTGTAGCATCAAAAGTTATAAAAATAGAACTGGTTCTTGCCTATCGCCGCATCACGCGAACTGTATATACGGGGAGAAATGTTCATTATGCAGAAAGCTGCACCTTCAACTAAAAACCGTATGAATTTCATATTACATAAGTGTGGAGAGCGGCATTTTTAAGTTTTATTTAGAAGCTGGCAGGTAATGAAGCAAGTTTTTGGATCTTACGTCAGCCTTGATACTTGCCATGGCCGGAACCAACCTCTCAAGACCTGGGAAAGTAAACGGGATGATGGCGCAATAAAGTACCAGGAGTTAAGTGCGTAGACTCTCTATCTGGCGGCTATCCACAGTGGAAGAAAATACTGCGAGAAAATGTTGCGACAATGTTGCATATTATCCCTTAAAGGGTAGAATTTTCAGACCTACTTTGGAGCACAAAGAAAAGAAAGAAGCCTGCGCAAAGTGCATACACACCCCGCTTCAAGTGCGAATCGCCGCAGTCAAGCACATTGTTCAAGTACCGAACGGTGCAAACGGCGTAAAACATGGGGCAATGTTATGCCAAGATGAAAGGCTTTACAATTAGATTCCGCTCCTTTGGTCGGTGAAAAAACGGCATGTTCAAACAGGTGTCTTCTATGCATCACCGGTTTAGGGTAGCACTTCTTTTACAGTGCAGACGAGTTATATAACTTTTTCGATAGCAGTACAATGTTTTGAACGCTAGGGTCTGAGAAATACTAGACACTTTTAACAGCAAAGAGTACCAGATTAATTTTATGACACACTCAAATGCCTCGGATACCAGTAACAAACAGTTTTCACAGTTGAATGACGGACATATACCAAGTTCCATAGGGTCTGGTGGTGAGTTTTCTAAACACGATAAGAATGTAGAAAATCGGTCTTCAAACAATGTGTTTTACCACAACCTTGTTAGGGAGTATCAAGGAAAGAGCCCACATTTCTTTGTGCCAGTTCCATCTCAGGAAATGAAAAGCGCACTGTTATCAACCAAAACAAACAAGGCACTCCAAGACGCTAATCGTCCATCACAGTATCAACAAGATAAACAAAATTCAATACTTCCTTTCGCAAGTAGCACATCTAACTATACTTTTGTTGAAGCGTTGTCGGCTGAATCAGTCGATCCGTCGAGATCAGCAGAAAGGACAAAGCTTCATGGCAAAAGGCCAACGACGGAAAATAAAGGGGCGAGTGTTCCAATAGATCACCCAATACCAAATAGGTTTGGAACAGTTCCGCACGTGTTACTGATTCCACCATTGAGGCCACCTGAAGAAGTAAGTGACTTAAATTCCTCGAGACTCTTCACTCATTCAGCGTATCTTAGCGTTGAGCGACCACCAATACCACAGCTCTTGACACAAGCGCCACTGCCGTCTTTTGACACAACGCCAACATGTGGATCAGTTAATACGGGCATCTCGCCCCATACAATATACCCAGAACATAAAAGATTACTGTGGCCACCAAATCGCCTGGAGCAACAATCTACATATCCGCCATTACCGCTACTGCCAAACAATTTAAACTATCGAAGGATGTCACTCATGGTTCAACTGCATGACCACCAAGTTAGGCGACCAGATTATGCCATCGATTTTGATAAAAATCCACTGGATTCACTTCCGGCCCAACATTTTAATTCAGATACGACGAAAATATATAGGTTTTGGACTAAAGAAGAAGATCAGTTGTTGCTAGACTGCAAGAAAAACCCGCTTATGAACTGGGAAAACATTGCAGCAAAATTCCCCGGCAGAAGTATGCCTGCCTGTCAGTTTAGATGGAAAAAGATCAAAATGATGCACGAAACAATTAGCGTTATTCCCAGTACTCAAAATGAAATAAAAGCCCAAGAAGAACAGGTTGATAATAAACAAGCAACGATTAAAGAAACTAATGCTGAAGCTATAAGTAGAAATGTGGATTTGATACCAATAGATCACCAGGTTTACTATTTGAATGATGATTTGTGCCAAAATGAGGAAGAAGAAACATTGTTTTTGCACTTGAAAGAAGCAAAAGGTGAGCCAAAAAGCTAAAGACCTTGTTCAAGCTATCTTGTATAATGTCATCCTTTTCTGGCACTCATAACTATTCCTAATTGCAGAATAAAATTGTAAAATTTAATGTAAATTCCTAGATCTGTAGATTGATGCAGTAAGTAGTTTTTATCTTTTTAGACATTAATTTAATGATAGCATTCAATTTCAAAATAACAAAACAATAGCAAAGATATGTTAAGACTAATTAGGGCTTTAGTTTTTTTAAATTGATTTGCTGACAATAACGATGTTGACCAGAGGAACATTATCTTTTAGCGTTGAAGCTCTCATGCTTTGCAATGCTCACATTATACACATATGGTTTGATGCCATCATTCCCTTATTCAATTTTTTTGAAACCGTGTTTTTCGATGATGAAAAGTACTCCAAAACACGTGTAATTGTTTTACAAATTTAGCAATTCCAAATTTATAGCCAAGTGTCCCGCAAAAAGCTAAGCTACGTTGCAAATCTACATAGATGTAGCATTAAATTACAAATAATTCATTTTGATAACAATGACAAAGCATGTGTAGCTGGTTCATAACACAAAACTCTTGAAGTATTCATATTTTTAGGGATCTAAGCTACGTTATTTTTTTTAAAAAGGACAATTTTCAGCTAAAGAGTACATGCAGCGGAATCCCAATCATAAAAAAGCCTTTATAAGCCCAAACAACAAGGCGCATCCCAAAAAGTGTAGCTCACAGTTTGAATAAATAAACTGCTGGTTTTCCTTAACTTCTTGTCATCCAAGATCGTGATAATGATTTCAGCCTGATATGATTATCATTCAATCGGAAGTTTGTTATTGCAGAAATAAAGAGACATATCATTTCATCACACCACAGTGTACCAATGATATATTTCTTGCCCAAGAGCAATAAATAAAAGGCGCCACATTTCATTTATTCTCATTATAAAAATGTTTCAGTTTTTGAAAGCAAATATTGAATTTCGTCCCCAATAAGAAGTCATGTATTTCATTAGATGCACACACTAAAATATATCAATACAATTTTTGGATTAAAAGTTTGCTGCTTATAGTTTTGCAATCAAAGTATACTTGAAAGACGCACATTTGCACGAGGTGCAAGTCTTAAAAATATTCCGAGTTATAGAACTGTAATTTGTCAAATGGTATTGCTTATCCTGTGCCCATTCTGTTATCCGTTGTTTTGTTTAAAAAAGGTGAGAAAACAACAACTCAAAAAAATAATAATGATTAATGTGGGAAAGTATCGGCAGAATGAAGTTGAAGACAACAATTGGTTTGATTATTAAAGGAAAAAATGTTTCGTCATCGTTAATGACAGAACATAATATGGAAATTTTATCATATTTTAACGCTTGGGATAATTTTAATTTATGAATTTGTGTTTGAAAAAGACTAGCTTTTAGTGTCTGACTTGACCAGGATTAACTGAAGGCTTGTGCTTCTTTCCTTGAAAAATGACTTCCTGTTTATATACTTTTGTTTCAATAAATCAATTTTACAGTGCGCAGGTTGTTTCTATTAGTGTATACTGGAATCATAAGCTCTTTCTGTTGCGATAAACAGCATGGCTAAGAAGGTTTGCATCATTAGTGTCGAAAGCCGAGCAAAACCCTGTAAAAACTGGAGTCAATTGTTTGCTCAGCACTATCTTCATTTTTGGATGAAAGTGAAAAAAGGTGAATAACTGTGTTGCTCCTTCCTGTTGTTCCTTTCATACAGCAACGTAGAGCAGAAACAAAACAAACATTCTCAAGTATTTACTGTTTCAAAAACATTAAAGGATAGGAAGAGTAAATGATAAGTAATACAAAGTGGAACAAAAGAGCTAATCGCCTTTCGCTGTCCTGTATACAAGAAAAATAGGTTTTTATTATGTAACTCTTCACAAGAATGAACCAAGTAGTGAGCCGTTTTTATAAAATTTTGGAAATGAGTAAGCAAGTCTTGTTAAATAACGGCATAGAACAAAAAAAATCCAATTTAGTTTGAATAGACTGGCCAATATTTGAACTAAGCTTCATTAACGCAATTAAATTCATTAAAATTGAAGTGCATAATTTGATTATAAAAATTACCTTGAATGGTTAAAGTAACAGCTTATTCTACATGAGAGTTATATTCATGAATGATATACACTCCAAGATCTGAAGCACGATTTTTCATTTTATCGGTACAAACTACGAGGCAGTGTTTTTCAAACTGTTTTACTTATAGTATTCGAGTTTTAGTTTACTTATTCAATGATTTGAAACCAAACTTCAGTTTATTTCTGGTTTGCTCTCTTTTCTACTTATAATTGTAAGCAATTAAAACATGGTTCAAGTTGTTTTTGCACGAACGCTCTACTGCACGTGATCGCAACGAAATAGACAGAAATTGTAGTGTTGTTTTGACATAATTATACAAAGCATACATTGCGTCATGATACTCTTACATTAGAGCTCTATTCTTGTCTACTCTGGCATGTCTTACGATCAACCTTGAATATTTTACTAAGTACTGCATGAAATAATTCCACCTTAGCAACATTTTATTTGATACCTAGTCTTGGCACCTTTGAAAAACTTTTTCTCAAAAATGTCAAAAAATCAATAGGATCGAAAATTTAAATATCCTTTTGTGCAGTCAAAATTCATGAAAAGTGCCAAAAATGCACCACTATTGCTTCTAAATAACTTGCACTTGGCATTTGAAATTAGTCTTCGAATTATTTTCGTCTAAAGTGTTCATTGTTCAGAACCAATTTAGTTTTGAGTTCAAGAAAAAAGCTTTGAAACTAGAGTAGTAAGTTAACTGACTCAAAAGGCTAGTTTTACCTCAGCGTTTTGACACTATGCACGTAAAATCTTGAGCAAAGTTCATTAAAACAGAAAGGAAAACTTATAAAGCTTTGAAATCCAAAGATAAACAATATTTCACCGACCGACAACCTTTAATTTCTTTAGTTTTTCACCAATTTTACCAACACAAATAGAAAAATAACTTTTTGACTGATACGTACAACACTTTAGAGTTGATGAAAACTATTTAGGAGATCTGTCCTGGGAATCTTCCCAGGCAAAGCTCATGGCAGTAGTCAAAGTTAATGCTGTTAAAGTAAATCCACCATAAATACCTGGACGGAAAGCGGTACGAATTGATATTTTCGTAAAATAAGTCCAAAATGTTGCAAGGGCTATTGAAACTGAACACCTTTTATCGCCACCGAAAAATGGCCACTCTGTCATTGATGCGTGATGAGAAACTCGCTGAAGGCTCAGCTCGTTTTCAAAGTCATTGCTCTCTGGGGATAGCATTAAAGGGGTTGCATTTGATAGGGCAACTATAATTGTAGATGTAAGTAGTGCTTCCCGTAAAAAGTTTGGCTTGAACATCACTTAAGGATTCTTTTACAACTAATAGATTCTTGGCTAGGATAACAGTAAGTCAAACGGTGTGTCTATTTGCTGGATCTATAGCGGAGTTTTAATCTTGTGTACCAGTTGTTTGAAGGACCGAAATCTCAAAGTATTTTACCTGCAAGCAAGATGAAAATCCCGCATTTCAAAAGCAAATGTGCGGTGTCTTTAAACAATTTGCAGCTCGATTCAATGCTAGGTATTAATGCTAGCTACAAATTTTGCCGAGATTATTAATATGAAGCTAACATACAAGCCGAGCAAGAAGTGAACAGAGAATTTTCAAATGTTGTCCTGAACTCAACTGCTCCATCTGTATATTGAGAAAAAATACTGTCGTGAAAAGGCCTCCACTGAAACAGAAATAGCGCAGAAACACATTGTCTCGTTATTATTTGCTCGGTAATATTGAAGATACAAATTCACAAAAGCAAATGTACCCTTACTATTGACCATTTGTTGTTGAATTATTTGCAAGACTTGAACTTTGCGGTCACAGTCAACAAAGACGCTTTGCTTCACCTATAGTCCGCGAAACATTTTCAAATAACTTGCATGGGTAGAAATATTCATAAGCTGTTTAAAGCCTCAGCGCAGAATAAAAAATCATGGAATACACATGCAGAAGCAACAGAAGCAGCTGGTACAATTAGTTTGAGGGATAACCAACACTGGGTATCGTATAATTTTGAGAAATCTGAAGTCAGATACGCCCAGCCTTGGGTGGGTGACTATGATAGTTTTTATAATGCGTTTTATTAGAGCTCAAATATGTTTCATCACTCTGAGGGTGAATACATAATGTGAAAGGAAGCTCAAGAAGGACTTAATTATGAAATTGGTACAACATTGGTTTAGTAATGCTTCCAAAGGTGACTTGAATAATAAGACGTGGGGTGGTTTAGACAATCAATGCATTGATGGCAAAGAGAAAGCAGATACCTAAATTTGTAATATCAATTGTCATTTGATAGAGACTGAACTTTTTTCAAAACTTATTATTTTACAAAAAAGGATTTTAAGCTAATAGCTATCAAGGATATTGTTTTATTGATAAGAATTTGAAACCACATCGTAAAGATATCTTCATGATTATATATTTCAATTGAAACGCAACAAAAATACTTTCTTTATTTTTATACAGTCGTTTTGCTATTTCATGAAAATGTTATACGCTACATTAACATTCAGATTGGTTATGATTCATGGTTATTTTTGGGCTGCTTTATGCGCGCATTAGTAAAATATGTATCTTCTCAACTAAAAATATGCTTATTATAATTGTACTTATGACCTCCCACTTTGACACTATTCTGAGCATAGCTTACTTTTATAATTATATTTTGACCTGAATGTATAAATTTAAATATTTTTGCAAATGAGAATAAATCTAAAGTCATCTAATTTAATCATATAAAGTGAAAAAAAAATTAGATTTTAAATGCCATTGTCATTTCACTCATTTTTACCAGTCTATGAAAAATATCCAGTATAAACTATTGTGTTGGTGGTCGATAGTAATAATTCTATGTTAATTTACCAACATCAGTCTGCTGTGTTTGAGTCACGTAATTTTAATTATCAAACTAAGTGGTAATCAAGTATTGCTCAGTTATTAATCAGTATATTCAGTGTTGAAGTATAAACTGCAACATACATATTGATAACGCAGGATCAATGACATTAAATATTAAGTTAGCCATTTAACACTCATAACACGTTAGTGTACACAACAATGAAGAGTTACATGTAAGGTTGAACATATCAGTACAGTACATGCATACTGCATTAATACTTCTGAGCAAAAGTATGCTTGAATCCGCTCCATTGCTATCATGTCTATTGGAGTAACTATAACTGATGGGTACTCCTCCAATAAAATACAAGCTAATGCTAATACACACTCTATTTATATAATCCATGTTTCACTATAAAAGGAACCAGTGCTTCCTCTTTATTCAATTATCTTTGTATTATTTAAAATAACTGAGGTACAAGTTTTTACAACTCGAACTTTAAAATCTGGAAGTAAAAAATATGTGAAAAAAGAAACCTTTTGGTTTAATTTAAGGTTTTGTTGTTTTTGCGTATACAGAATGTAGTCCACCAATCCAGTTTTTTACATTTGATAAATATGTAATCTCTCACTGACAGCAAAAATATTTTTACCAAAACAATAATTTGCAGCTGATTCTTATTGTTCAGCTGAAATAGCAATCCAAGTTTAGCGGCCTTAGCAACTGTGAATTTTCTCAATAATTGTTGGCAGTGAATGTTGGACCTTTTAAGGATATAATTCTTAAAAATTTAGTTGAGAGTGGAAACAACTGGGATGAATAATTGCTCAATAAATAAAATTTATTACGTAATCATTATATTTCATGTATGAAATATTATTCATACATATTGAAGTAGAACTTTTTGATATTTGTAGATTACAATGTTGTCTTGGAAAATGTAATGCTGCATTGAGTGAATAAAAGCCTTTTTAGCGTAACACTTAAGAATGTTATTTCTCTTCAATTTTTTTTAGAGAGAGAATCTTTTTTTTTGCTATCGTCCTCACCTGTATTCTCAAGGAAAGAAGGTCGAATTGTTGGGGAATACTAATGACAGAAAGCTTATAATTTACAACGCATTGAAGTCAAGAATGGTTATTTATTTCCTTTTTATTCTATTATGCCAGAATGTGTGCACAGTATATCCACTACCAGCTACAAAAGTTTATAAACTTGCAGAAAAGGTTCAAGCTAATGAACAATTGACTGCCGTTACTGGGCGTAATGGTAATTCCGAGTCCTTTTGGGTGGTTAACATTGAAGAAATCGATGCTTTTATTTTATCTTTTGACCATTTAGATTCAAAAAACAATAGGCTGGCAAAAGGTCTGATAAATACTTTTGCCGATTCAAAGATGAATGTGGACGCTTTATCCGATACCGCCAGTCATTTAGGTATTGATATCTCAGACTTAAATGTAATAGAAATGGCCAATAAACATGAAAAATCATTTGAAAACATTCAGTGCAAAGAGAAGAGTTGCTGTAAGGATATGGATATGCTTATTTACAATAGCACAAAAAGTGAATCATTTAGCAATAGGTGGTCGAAATGGGTATACAATTTCTTTTTACCAGTGTTTCAGTTTACTAAAAGGTGGATAACGAATGACAAGGTTTGTGGAGAAATAATGTTTGCCGCAGACAATTATCTCATACATATGAAAGTACATGGTGACAAAAAATGGTACAACACTATTGCCCATTCTAATACTATCACTGAAGAATTGCATACAGCTATAAGGGACGCTGCTAACAGACATTTGATTGCATGGTGTACTACTTTAACAAACCGAGGCCAGTGGAAAGCTGAGGTCAGATTTGTTCACGGTAATTTTGCATCATGTATTGCTGCACACGCCCTTGAATGTCCATCAGTGGCACAAGTAATTAAAGACGAGTTGTGAATACTATTGAAGATGATTAGCCCGTATTTATATATTACATGCATTGAAGACGAAGCTTACTGGTGGTAAATTTTCATTTTCTCTAGTGCTTTATTGTTAATTTTGAGGTATATTTTTACAAGTTCGGTATATCAATTAAAGCAATTTTGTTTGCTTATTCAGAAAACTCTATGCTGATTATGGCAAGATCCAGAGTCTATTATTTAAATTGTTCATTATAAACCAAATTTAAAGTAGGTTCAATGATTATTTATATTAACTCGCACTTGATGGATTAAAAAATTAATATAGACAGACATCTAATATTACTCTGAATACGTTTTTATGACCAATATCATGTGATTCATTGTCGTACACTACTTGTATTTATGCACCATAGCTCAGTTTAATACATAAGTCATGTACATTTACGAACTTTTCAACATCTTATTGTTAATCTGCATGTATTATGCTCAGTGAATATTATGATGTACATAAACTTCATCAGGCTAAGCTTTATACGGTTTAGTTTCTGCTGAAATAATAACAGAAGACATTGAGCATATTAACTATGCTATTCTTAAAAAAAAAGTTCGAGACATATATCAAGAAATGAAACTTCGTATTATTTATTAGATGACCTAGGGTCCAATATAATTTTTAATATAGAAACGAATCCCCACATTATAATTTATAATGATTAAATAAAATTTTGCTTAAGCAAACTAAATCGTTATTACCGCTGTACGGAAATAATAACAACAATCTTTTAAATTCTTTAAATAATACTAGAATTGTTACTTTATAAACTGTTACATAAGGGTTATAAATAAAAAGCAAAGTTTCGCTCTTTTACAGATATACGCTAAACTTGCTTAGCTAACCCAATTAGGTATTCACCGAGTTCTGCTAAAATGCCTATTTTTGACACAATCACAATGTTTTTGAAAACTTGAATGATTTATATTATTTTGGTAAACAGCAGGACATCACAGTTTTAAATTCGTCATCTTTAAAAGTTATATTGAAACGTGCAAACGATATCAAGAATTGTTTCAATAAATTTGAAAGTTATTACTAAAACAGTATTATAAACTAGGTGAAAAGTAAATACAATGTTGAAAATATTGAATTTCAGTATTAAGTCGCAGGCAAAAGATTAGCTTATTAGGCTGCACTAAACTATTGCTTACCAATTTATATGGCATTTTTTGATTATTAAACTATAATTTATGTAGAATAATATTACGTTTTTAAAACAGCTTGTTGCTTGTTATCCATATATAATGCTTAGCTCATCTTATGATGCACACAAATTCCATTAGGTAACAATTTGCTGTGATTGGGTCTCATAAAAAAGATTTTGAATCATGTTTCATGTTTCAACTAGTTGTAGTTCTCTTCTTGAAGGCCAAGAATATTTAAAAAATTAAAAATTTACTATAAAGTATGGATGAAAAAACATGTTTTATTTTATTTAACATTCTATCAATAACTGCAAAAATATGAAATGTTTATATTTACAAGTTAATGAGCTTGGATAAGTTTTCCTATTTTGAGTATCAGTGCAAAATCTGGATATTCAAAATTTCAAGCCTTTTGATAGGAAAGTTTAATTCACAACACAACAACAAATTGTTATACCACAAAAGATTCCCATGTAAATGTGCGTAATCTGAAATTAAAATAGTTTAAAGTTTATTTCAACGGTACAATTCCTATTTTTGAGGTTCTGTTTCATTTTTGCACAAATTCAAGGATCGACCTGATGTCACAAGCGCTTTTTACTATTTCCCAAAAACGTTTCCATTCGGTAGTTCAAGTATGTTCCTAAAAAAAATTTAAAGTCAATGCGCTAGATGTATTAGAAATATGTCATGTTTATACTTGAATAGTAAGAGATTTTGTAAAATTGTGATGAGCTAGACATCAGTGTTTTTTTGATCAAGTTGATGTAGTTAGTAATGTTTGGGTAATCTCTAGCATGAGGCAAATTTGCTAAGTTATTTATAACAGACTCAAGAATTGTGCTCATAAATAAATCAGCAACAGTTTTGTAGTTGGAAACAAGGAATGACTTTTTAGAAAGCTTATCACTTGCGTATTTCAACAACTTGTTAGCACTTTCGATTGAAGCTTTAACTTTAGGGGTATCATTACCAGCAGTGAAGATTTGGATCCGTGGAATAGCAAGATCAGAATTACCAAATGATAGCCACTGTGAAACCAATGCCCTGTCCAAATCATTTTTACCACTGTATTCAGGGTTCTTGGAAAGGGAGATCAAGTAGAAAGCCAGCAATGGTTTCGGAAATCGCAATGTTGTCTTTAGAAAGAAACGCAGGGCGCTTTTTTCAATGGGAAGTTGGAAGTAAACCTTTTATCGTTTGTGTCACTATTGGTTTCAATGTCTAAATCGAGAGATTTAATCAATTTTTAATGAAAGTGGATCTTGGAGAAGGCCCATAAGCAAAAGCAGTACCCAAAGACATTAATAAAAGTGAGCGGTTAGTAGTAAATGTTGAGTGAGCTGTTGTTCAGATTCAAACTAGGTGAATTTACAAATATAATAAAGTATACGAATGGAGTTAAGTTTAAATGGATATAAAAAGAAGAGATTACTAATTCAATTTCTAACTTTAGCACCTTAGTAGTACCAAAAAGGCAACCTAAGATATAAATTTTAACTTTTGTTTGAAACCATTAACTGCGTGTCGCCAATAAGGTAATCTATAACTGTAAATTTCAAAAAAATTCAAATCGAACTTGTTTTCAGAACTCACAAGAGATATGGACAGTATGTGTTGTTTGAGCAGTAACACCAAAACTAGCTAAGAAATAGTTGTTTGTGTTCAGCAGGCGTTGCCATGTGAAAAACTTTCAAAATGACCATTCTATAAATAATTAAACAAAAAAAGTATATGCGGTATTATTAATGCATGAGTAGCATTGATTGTATTAGTAAACATTTTAATACCGAAAGTGAATTAGTTGGCTTAGCAAAATGCATTGTTCAATCAGGGTATAAGGCCAGGGCCCTAATAACGTGCAATAGGGATCCTGAAACATTTTCTTTAGTGCAATTGTGAAATAGTTCAATTTTTGCTACTGGCAAAAGCGCAGCGGATTATTGCTGAATGTCTATTTTTGAAGTTTCAAAAAAGGTCAGAAGTGGTAGTAATGGAAAAATTTATATCACTGGGGCAAAGAAGCTGTTAAACCATAAAACAAAGGCTTAACGAACTCGTCTTGAATAAATTTCTTCATAACGTAATTTTCACTGACTCAATGTCTGCATTTAAGAGTGCTTTTTAGCTTTTTCTGTACCAATTTATACTTTTGTAACTTTAAATTAATGTAAATAATAGAATACAGTAGCAATCCTTTCAAAGTGAAAATAGTAATTTATAACTAACACATTTATTGAAGCTATCCTTTAGTTTATCAAAAAAAGTATCTATTTTAATTATTTCAACAGAAATTATAGCATTAAAACAAATTGAAGACTCTGTGCTCGAAAAAATCTGAAAACTTATCATTCGTTGCATTACGACATTAAGACCTACATGTAAGTTTCTGTAGCTATTTACTTTTGAATCTCAAAAAAATTGAATTGCTTGAATTGGTATTTAGTGCAAGTTATTGCCTGTACATCAGCAGAATTTATATCACAGTTTTCAGTGCAACATTGAGTTTCTAAATTGCATGATGAGCAATCCCTAGAGACTACTCATTTTGACAAAACAAAAGCGATCAAAAGATCAACTTCTGGTTTTTATACTAGTTGTAAAACAATGTAGGATAAGAAGTCAACATGATTGAATGAAATTTAAGAAAGTAGCTGGATATTGCTGGTATGAAAAAGTACAAGGATTTAAATTAAGCGCATTCTAAAGTTAATCCAGCTACTGAGATCAGATCTAACACAATGTATTACGTGGAAAAGCCTTGTTAAAATAGATGCTAGTTCGTATAGTAAAGTATATAGGCTCAAACTCGTCAGCTTATATAACTCGATTGGTAAAATAAAAGGAAAAATGATAGGCGAGACTTATTGACACTCAGCAATGCTGTTCTACAAAACAAAACAGCAAGTACTCCCAATGAAAGCTTTAGTGCGTTATACATTTTTGTCAACATCAGCCGCCTTTGCCTTATAATGTACAAATCTTTTATGCAAATTTGAATGCTGTACAAACTGCACAAAAAATTAGACCGACTTAATCCCGGAAAGTGACAAGCCTACAATTTAATTCATCATGAACAAATTTAACTGCGTATGTCTTTCAGGCTAAGCAAAATTTAGTGTTTGTTCAATCTGCATGTTTTGCTCTTGTCTTAACTTATTGAGTAGCTAAAAGATTCTTTTTGATTTAAACTATCATCCAAAATTAAGTCCTCATTTTTAGTAGATAGTTTTATTTTAAGGCCTGCTAAACACAGAGAGAAAACAATTTCATTTACATCAGGCTAAAGAAGATTTATATACGGCCAATGTTAGCATTATCTGATGACTATTCAGAATACTGTTAGAATCTTTTTTTTCTGAGACTTCATTTAAGAAAATTCTTAATTCAGTACAGCATACATAGCTAGATCACTCCGACCGTTAACCAAACTACATGAAACTAGTGAAACTGGCTTTTGTGCATTGAAACTATTGTATTTGAATATATTTCTAAATTCCAAACTAATTATAGGGCGCAGAATTCACAAAAGTCCTCTAAGCCGCTGCAACTTCAATATGCTATTTTTGGTAGGGAACAACACATCCGGAGTAGGCTCTTAACGGTGTCTTTCTGAAAAGTCAGGTTAAAAAAATTGTAAAAAATTTTTTTGTATTGTTTTATAAAAGCTTTAGTTTCCGCTGTCATAAAGGTCTGCAAATACTTATAGTAATGATAGTGTAAATTTGTTAAGAGAAGCCATGGCTTTTCAAGTATTGTTTTTCTTTTTGATAACGCCATTTGTTTCTGCATTAAATATTGCATTGTACTGGGGTCAAGGAAGCGATGGAGCAACGCTTGCCTCAACTTGCCAAAACGAAGACGCAGAAATTATTCTTTTATCATTTCTCAATGAGTTTGGCGCAAATTCATCCTATTTGAACCTATCAGACAACTGCTCCGGTTCAGTCTCTAACGGGAATTTGCAGTGTCCAGATATTGCTGCGGATATTACAACCTGTCAAGGTCTTGGCAAAAAGGTTTTGCTATCTTTAGGTGGCGAGTCAAGTTCTTATGGCTTTAATGATGATGCTACAGCGAAACAGTATGCGACGATACTATGGAATACATTTGGTGCCGGAAATCGCTCTTCTTCATTTAGGCCTTTTGAGGATGCTGTATTGGATGGCTTTGATTTTGATATTGAAAACCAAAATGAAACTGGTTACGCGGCACTTGCCGTAAAGCTTAGAGAATTATTTGCATCTGACACTTCCAAACAATATTATATATCAGCTGCTCCCCAATGCCCGTATCCTGATGCATCTGTTGGTGATCTTCTTGTCAATGCTGAAGTCGACTTTGCTTTTATTCAGTTTTACAACAATTACTGCTCAGCAATCGATGAAGATTTCAACTGGGACACTTGGTTAGACTACGCTAAAACTGCTTCTGAAAACAAGAACATCAAATTGTATTTGGGTCTCCCTGCTTCTTCCAAAGCTGCAAAAAATGGATATGCCTCAGTTGATAAAGTTTCTAAAGTTGTTGCTGAAATTTTGTCAAAGGAAGGTGCAGACTATTTTGGTGGTATTATGTTGTGGGATGCTTATTGGTCTAATCTTAACATGATTGACGGAATGTCTTTTTCTAACAAAATGCAGCAAATTTTGAACACTTCTTCGTCTTCTATCAATTCTTCAAGCACTCCTACTGCAAGCACACGTACTAAGCACACAAGCTCTTCCTCAGCATCTAGCCTAAATTCAAAAATAAGCGCTAATGCATCTTTTCAAGCATTGATGATTAGTTTAATAATAGGATTAATTGTTTTTCCTTGATCAATTTTAAAGATCAAGTTTTAAACATGCCATGTTAAATTCTGTGAATAATACTTGAATTGTTACTTTATAAATTATTAAATAAGAATAATAAATAAAATGCGACGCTTCGCTCTTTTATGGATATTTGCATTTACGAACTTTATAAGCTAAACTTGCTTAGCTAACCCAACTAGGTATTTACCGAGTTCTATTAATGCTTATATTTGATAGAACCTTATCTGAGACTTTATTTAATTAGCAAATTAGACATTATCAGCTAGCTCAAGCCAATACAAACTGGATTACCTGATTCGATTACATTCAGTTACCTAAAGTGTTCATCAGACAATAAGATGTCTTCTTTGAGAGTAATGCTCATGCATTAAATGCACTTCAACTCTGACGTACATTATCTTTTATCTAATTAGTATCAATTAGGAAATTGTATCCTTTAGGATTGGTTTACTTATTGTATTAAAGTTTTACTTGACTTATTCAGATAGTCTGTGTCAAATTATGAATTAAATTATGTTAACCCAAGTTAAATTCTATCTGAAACTTTAATTAATCATTAGATTAAACCTTATTAATTATCTCAAGCCAATGCAAATTGAATTACCTGATTCGATTACATACAGTTACCCAAAGTGTTGATCAGACCATAAGATGTCCTCTTTAGGAGTTATGCTCACGCATTAAATGCACTTCAACTCTGACCTACATTATCTTTTATCTAATTAGTATCAATTAGGAAATTGTATCCTTTAGGATTGCTTTACTCATTGTATTAAAGTTTCACTTGTCTAATTCAGATATTCTAGAACCGGAATTACAGTTTATATTCTAATTTATATTTTGTGTATAAAAGGCCTTTATTTTACCTTTTACTTTATAATTCTTTTATAGTTTTTTAATCATTTCAGAACATAGTTTAAGAGATTTCCAATCTTTTCTCTTTAACTCTTACTTTAAACTTTTACTACTTTTCTCTTACTACTTTAAAATGGAATGCAACTACCTCTTTACTGAAGATATTTCTTCTGAGCTAGCAAACGCCTGTGCTCTTACCATCAACAAGAGAGCTCCTAAGA
>JAJLVS010000047.1:0-26906 GCA_030570415.1 Saturnispora serradocipensis | reverse complement strand
CCTTCACCTCCACGTTCACTGGACCAGACGGTAGCCCAAGCACCACGGAAGTGATTGTTGTTGTTCCAACACCATCGTTCGGCACCTCCACCATCACCTCTGGTACTGCACCACCAACCACCTTCACCTCCACGTTCACTGGACCAGACGGTAGCCCAAGTACTACTGCCGTGGTTGTTGTTGTTCCAACACCATCGTTCGGCACTTCCACCATTACCTCCGGCACTGCACCACCAACCACCTTCACCTCCACGTTCACTGGACCAGACGGTAGCCCAAGCACCACGGAAGTGATTGTTGTTGTTCCAACACCATCGTTTGGCACTTCCACCATTACCTCTGGTACTGCACCACCAACCACTTTCACCTCCACGTTCACTGGACCAGACGGTAGCCCAAGCACCACGGAAGTGATTGTTGTTGTTCCAACACCATCGTCTGGCGTGACCACCATCACCTCCGGCACTGCACCACCAAGTACTGTCACCACAATTTTGACCATTAGCGAAACTGTCACCACTTGTGTTGTTGTTGTTGTTCCAACACCATTGACTGGGGTTTTAACTATCACCTCCGGCACTGCACCACCAACCACCTTCACCTCCACGTTTTCCGGACCAGACGGTAGTCCAAGTACTACTGCGGTGGTTGTTGTCCCAACACCATCGTCTGGCGTCACTGCCATCACCTCTGGAAGTACAGCTCCAACCACCGTCATTTCTACGTTCACTGGCCCAGATGGTGAGCCAGGTACTACTGGTGTTATTTTGCCATCAGGAGATAGTTTTGTGACTGTGACTACTGGAGACAGAATCCCAGTTAGTTCAACAATTACTTTCACAAATTCTAACGGTATACTATCGTCAAGCGTTTATGTTACAACACAATTTGCCACTGGGCAAAGTGGTAGCGGAACCGTTTTGACAAATTTACCATCTCATGTCACAAATGGGGCAGAATATACTAATTCTAATGTCAGCCAAGGTTCACCAAGCTCGTCTGTTGCTTCCAAATTTGGAGGTTCGTCGTCTAATTATGAGTTTGATAATGGTGCTAACGTCGGTGTTGACTCGAATGTGATGGGTTTTACCATTCCTCTTGTTTTGTTTCTTTTACTTTGAATTTTGTTAAATTATTATCCTTCTCAAGTTCAAGCTCTTCCTGTTTTTTTTATTAATTTTTTTATAGGAGAGATTGACTATTTAATTTTTTTATTTATTTTTTAACACGTTGATATCTTATTACAATATGATTTAAACTGCATAGTAAAGACCTTTGTTTGGACAAAAATCAATGATTTTCTGAACCTCAAAGAATCGCTGCTATTTCTGAGAGTACGGGTCATTGGCACTTGAAAATTATGTGCTCAGGTATTATAATAGCAATGACAATGAGCAAGACTGTTGAACTTTGAGTTTGATGAAACAACATGAAGTAGATATTACGAAGAAAAAGATAAAAGGTGACTTTTTAATATTACCAATGCTGATTCAAAAATCATTTTATTTTCAAATTGGCGAAAAGTTGTTCTTTCAATATAGATTAGTTATTTATTTACACTGTTGAATTTCACAAATCTGCTGGCTAGATGATTGTTTTGCAATTTCGATTTTAGTTGTACTTATTAAAAATCCGATATCTCGTGAACAATATTAAGTGGCTCAACTTTTACTTGAGTATAGCCAAGAATTTGGAATTTGATATGTTTTTACTTTGAAAGTTCCATGCTCTTTTGACTCCATCAAAAGAGTTGAGGACCGTCTTGAATGCAAGAACGTAAATTTGTATGTTTCTAAGTATGAACTAATTATATCTCAGGTAGGCAAATTGTATATTAAAAAAATGATATTTTTACGTGGTGCTACAAGGTATAAAGGAAAATATGACTTCACAGTGAGTTTTGTCTTTTCAACATGAAAGCATTAATAATCACACAGCAGAAAGTTTACTGTTACAATTTCCGTATAGCGGTAATAACGATTTAGTTTGCTTGAATAAAAAGTGTATATAATTATTAAAAATTATAATGTGGGGATTGCTTTCTATATTACGAATTATATTAGATTCTAGGTCATCTAATAAATAATACGAAGCTTCATTTCTTGATATATGTCTTGAACATTTCTTTTTAAGAATGGCATAGTAAATATGCTCAGTGTCTTTTATTATTATTTCAATATTTACAGATTAACAAAAATTCAACGCTTTCTATTGAAAATGTGTAATTTCAAATGTAGCATCTTAAACTATGTGCTAAACAATTAAAATAACGATAAAATAATTTTAAAGTAAAAGGCGAAATAAAGGTCTTATATACACAAAATAGAAATTAGAATATGAACCGCAGTTTTGTTCTAAATGTGAAATATATGACAGCATATATGTAATAACTATATTTTAGAAGAAACCCTCATCAGGGTTTTGCCAGTAAATAGACGAGTGTTGTGATATACATAGCAGTTGAGAAGAGTTTATTTGAATCTTAACTGTTGCTTTATAGGTTAGTCTGTATAGTATAAAAAATCTGGATTTAAAATGCTCATGATATTTACATTTTTTCGAAAAACTTTCATATTGATAAGAATCTGTCAAATTTTGAATTAAATTAGGCTAAATCAAGCTGAACTTTATCTGAGACTTTAATTGATTATCAGATTGAAACTTATCAGTTATCTCAAGTCAATACAAATTGGATTACCTGATTCGATTACATACAGTTACCTAAAGGATTGATCAGACACTAAGATACCTTTTTCAATAGTTATGCTCATGCATTGAGAGCACTTCAACTCTGATCTACATTAGCTTTTGTCTAATTAGTAGCAATTAGAAGATTGTATCCGTTAGGATTGCTTTACTTATTGTATTGAAGTTTTACTTGGCTAGTTCAGATGGTCTAATACCGGGGCAACCGTTCATTTTTTAATTTATATTTTGTGTATATAAGGTCTTCATTTTACCTTTTACTTTAGAATTCTTTTATAGTTATTTTAATCATTCAAATCATAGTTTAAGAAAAACCAATCCCCATATTATAATTATAGTGAACATCTAAACTTTTTATTTAAGAAAACTAAATCATTATTGTAAAAATATGTATTTAAGTATTGCTCAGTTATTTATTAAGATGTTTAATGTTGAAGTATAAACTACAACATACATATTGCCAACGTATGATTACAGATATGCAGTACATACTAAGCTAACCATGCAACACTCATAACGCGTTAATGTACATAACCATGAAGAGTTACATGTAAGGTTGAATGTATTAATACAATACATGCATCCTGCATTAATACTTCTGAGCAACAGTATGCTTGAATCCGTTCCGTTGCTATCATGTCTATTGGAGTAATTATAATTAATGGGTATTCCTCCAATAGATTACAAGCTAATCCTGATTTACACTCTATTTATATAATCAATATTTTACTATAAAAGGAACTACTGTTTCCTTTTTATTTAATTATCCTTATAATTTTTGAAACATCAAAGATATGGTTTTCACGCTAGTGACATTAGTAGCACTGCGTCAACTATTAGTACCTCGTTTAATGCCCACCTGCGAGCTTAGTTATTTTTGAGTTCATCAAAAAATATTAGAAACCAATTATTTGATAGTACTAAACTAGAAAAAATGCTCTCAATGAAGAATTTCCAAAATTACAGTCATGATCAAAATTAATGCTTTTTGCTTTAGTTTCATATAGTTTCTTTTAAACGTAAAGATTATATTGACTGGAGTACCTTGCGCTTCCACAGACCATTAAATGTAAAAAAAAAACGATATAGGACTTGCCCTTCCAAGGAACATTTGCAATCTCATTACCATCTCCACCAACCATAATGATTTGAGATAGTGCAAACCACAAAAGTAACCAGCAACGAAGTCACTTGTAATGACTTTCAAAAATTACACATTCCACAACTCCGTTGATGAGGTTTGCAAAGGTTCATCGACAGCCGCTTTTATATTTTCATATCAGCTTTGTTACTGTAAATAAACGACAAATTATACACAGCCTTGAAAATGAAAAATTAGGTGGAAAACAAAAAATAGAATATAGGCTGAAGATATTAATTCAACACGGCGAAAACTTTATTGACTTTCTTGAGGGAGTTCACCACTGGAATAGAACTAGAGTAAAAGAGCTGGAAGACAACCTGAGCACAATAGCAAAAAGGAGAAAGGAGACGAGAATCTTAGTCCTGAGAACGGTTTATGGTTAAGTATTGGCGACAAAAATGAAATAAAGCATCAAGACATCGCCATGCGGAAACTGATGATCAATAGAATTTAACAGTGTTATCCAGAAACTGAAAAGCTAAGCAAGTCATTGCACTAAGAGCATGTTCAGAACAAACTGGATTTCGGCGGCGTTTCGTATGAAATTGGACCTTTTAACATGGGCTTCATCATTTTAAAAATGGGGAAAACACATGTTCACCAAGCGTGGATGGATACAGGTCCTATATTTCATTCATATTCCGTGAATGACTCAAAAGTGGCGGTGTTCGGATGTCCAGTTGCTAAAAAAACAGGTGAGGTGATCAGACAGTTGCTACTTTGCATTTTGAGATTTGTATAAAGGGAAAGTGGATTGCTTTTTTTTTAGGACACATTACTATACAATAGAATGGAATCTGGGTTTCATTGTGTCACTAATAAAGTTGTTTCTAGTAGCCTAGACACTGACCAGTGCTGTTCTGATTCCTAATGATACCAGTGCAAAAAGCTTGGGCTACCATATGATGAAGGTTGAAAAATTAACAGGGTCCACCATTGAAGACTCTAAGAAGGGAGCAAAACGTGCAATGCTTGTAAAAAGAAAGGAGGATGGATCTTTAAACATGAAGATGCAAAATGAAAATACTTTTTATCAAACAGAGCTAATCATTAGGTCAGACAAGCAGAAGGTAATTGTGCAGGTGGACTCTGGATCTAGTGATCTTTGGGATATGGTGTCGGACAGCGTTTCTTATTAGCCGGGCACGTCAGGATTGTTGAAGGGTGAGCGATCATCAGGAAGCTCTGTTTTTGTTGAAAATGATAATGAAGATTTTATCAAAGAAGAAAGGGTGGCTGTATTGTTTCATAGCAAGGCAGCTAATAGTCCAGCATCCAACAGTGCCTTGATTGACTGCTCTCTGTATGGAACTTTTAATGAGACTTCTTCAAGCTGCTTTCTATCAAACGACACTTCGTTTTACATTCAATACGGAGATTACACCTATGCAGAGTGTGAATGGGGAATTGACGTTTATATTAACGATGTGAACGGGAAAGGTTTGTGCATCGCAGTTTGCAACAGTGTCAACATCACTATTGGTGTTCTTGGTATTGGTCCCGCAACTGTTGAAGCGACAGAGAGCCCAATTTTGAATAATTCATTATCTTCATACACCTACGAGAACTTACCTATACAGCTCAAATATTTAGGAATTACCAGCAACGTTAGCTACTCTTTTTACCTAGATGGTAAAGAGAGTGAGCACGGTAGCATCTTATTTGGTGCTATTGATCACAAACGCTACCCAGGTGAGCTTGTCTCATTGCGTATCCTTGACTCAGAGTCCACTAATGTTAATGATAGTGCTGGTATATATGTTACATTGAATTCTATTAGCACCACTAACAAACATACAAATACTACAAATAAAATTGTTTCAGGATTTGGCCCCAGCATTAATGGACATAGGTACCTCAGTTTTACTTGTTCCATCAAATCTTTATTCTTCTCTTATAGACGCGCTAGATGCTAAGTACTTATCTTCATTGGACCAATACGTCACGAACAGTTGAGGTAATGACGACATACAACTTGCGTTTGATCTTCGGGGTCAAATTATCAGTGTTCCAATGTCATCATTTTTGACTTCTTTAACCGCTACTTCTGGCTCCACTTCCGAGTATGTGTAATTGAAGCTGAAAGTTCAAATGATGATCAATTCATATTAAATGTTGTCGTTTTAAGTTATGCATACATGGCTGTAGATATTGACAATATGGTTATTGGTGTTGCTCAGGCTGATTATGATAGCAAAGCGGAAATCATTGAAATAATTAGTAGTTCAATTCAAGGGCTGTATCTCCATCCCAGACGGCAACCTGGGTCGGCTCCCACACAGTGATGACTGCTGCTGCAGCTGTCGCTACGGTATCATCAATTCATCTGCTTCTACTGTTAGTTCAACTTCTTCGCAGTCTACTAAGGCTGCAGCTGATACTGTTCACTTTAGTTATGGGCTTGGTATTTTTTCTTTTCTCTTAGCCTTGATTTATTAATTCTTATCAATTGTCCAGTCATAGCAACTATCGACTCCTATTTTTACTCTTTATTCAACTTCATGCTGATTCTTCAGTGATTCAGCCATCGAATTAATTTTTGCTTCAAAAGAAAATGAAGTCAAATAGCCGGTCTTTTGTACTATTTAATTCTTAAGTTTTTAGTTTTGTTGATGCTTTGCATGGACGTGAATTAATTACTCCCATTCCGATAAATACTAAGTCACAGGTCAAATATCAATTTGGTATTTATGGTTCCGCGTCTGGTCGTTCGTTTGTGAAGTATCTATTCAACTGCCATATCCAGAAGTCCAATTTCATCACAACACGATAGATTTTGGAAATGTTGCCAACTTTTCCATAAGCCTTTAAATCAGGAAAGTTTTGAGTCTTCGTACTCCAATAATGGAGCTGATAAAGCTTTTTTAGCAGACGTTAAAATTCCTTTGAAAACAATCCATGCGGAATTTAGCTATTTATTATACCCAGTTCAGGTGCTTTTACTTCAAGAGAATGTGGTCAATGTTAGTTTGAGCAAGCAATGGCTGATGGTGCATTTGCATCTCATGTAATTGGGTCTACAAATGGCCTCTGTCTTGGTTTTACTGCTCACAGAGGTGTTTCACCATTGGACTACGAAGCTTTTGTTAGTTGCTCTATTGCATTTATTGAAAAATTTGTGAAGTTTATTAAACTAGACTGATGTAGTTTACTTAAGATATCCGTAGTATGTTAGTATAGTTTAGTGACAACGATTATCCAAAAACTTGTCAAAACTTGAGAAGCTCGGCAAAAATTGTCAACTGATTTAAAGCCACAATCTGTAATTATCTGTCGGAGCTTGCCAAAACTCTAAAAGTCTGACAAAATTTGACAAAACTTGAAAACTGTAAGATCCTGATAATGCTTAACTCCAATTGGCTCACTCTGCGTGAAGCTTCCTTCAATAACTATCGCATAAAAAAGAGTCATCGTTAGGTGAGAAAATGTATTAAAGTGATAACCCAGTGAGAAATGTTCTTGCCGTCAGATATACGTTTTTTCCTCCAAATAAATAACAAATGCAATCAACAGATTTCAAGCAAATAGATGTCTTTACATCTGAGTCATTTAAAGGCAACCCAGTTGCCGTTATATTGAATGCCGAAGGCCTTTCTACAGACGAAATGCAAAGAATTTCGAATTGGACCAATCTATCGGAAACAACCTTTGTTTTACCCCCAAAAAACCCCCAAGCTGATTATTTTGTCCGCATCTTTACTCCCGCTAAAGAATTGCCATTTGCTGGTCACCCGACCATTGGTACCGCTCACGCATTACTTGAGGGAAACTTGATTTCCGCCAAACAAGGAAAGATTGTGCAAGAGTGTGGGGCTGGATTGATTAACCTTAGTGTCAAGGATACATTAAATGGACCATTAATATCTTTTGAGTTGCCGGAGCCACTCATCACAATCTTGGATCCTGAAAACATTGATGAACTTGAAGCCATTTTAAATTGTCCAGTTGATAAGGGACTCACACCTGCGTTGATTGATATAGGAATTCGTTGGATTGTAGTTCATACATCTGATGCAGAAACAGTTTTAGTTAATCAACCAGATTTTTCCAAATTATATGATTTCAGTAACAAAATGAATGTTGCAGGTGTTTGTACATACGGAGAATACCCAGACAGTTCAATTGAGGTTCGTTCTTTTGCTCCAATCTGTGGAGCAAACGAAGATCCTGTTTGTGGCAGTGGAAATGGCAGTGTTGCCGCATTCATGCGCTATCACAACCTTGTGGATACAGCCTCAAAGACAGAAATAAAATCATCACAAGGTAAGATACTTGGCCGCAAAGGGAGTATTAATTTAACTATTTTAACCGACAAAATTTTGGTTGGTGGAACTGCGGTCACATGTGTCGAAGGTGTGTTAAAGTATTGAGTGTAAAAGAAATACATGTTTGTTTTTTTCCAAAGTTTTTACTTACGACGTGAGCTATTACAAAAGTTTTGTAAGTGACTATCTTCTGCTCAGGTTTTAAAATGGAGAATTAACTTAACATGCTATAATCTCTGTACATTCGTGTTAGCTGAGCATAATTTATACAGAAAAAAACAATCAGATGTAATATAAAATTACTCTATTTACCTAAATTGAATATTTTTTGACTAAGACAAACGCAATGCAAATTAGTACTCATGACTGATGACTAGCGAGTCTATATAACCAAGTAATTCTTTAGTCGGAAAAAATATAAATAGCAGTCATTATTAACTTTATATTTTCTTTATACTTGATTAAAAATTGACAGTTTGAATAATAAACTCAGATTTATTTTTCGCGTCTGATCTCATAAAATCCTGATGAGGGTTTCTTGTAAAGTATAGTATTGAAATTTCCGGATAGCGATAACAACGATTTAATTTGCTTAATTAAAGGTGCATAGTACTTATTATAAATTAGAAATTTAAGGGTTGCTTTTTATACTAAAAAAATTTAAACTATGCTCTGAATGATTGAAAGATAAAAAAAGAATTCTCAAGTAAACAAAAAAAAAGGCCTTTCGAACACAAAATATAAATTAGAATATGAACCGTAGTTTTGGTTCTAAATAATCTGATTAGTCAAGTAAACTTCAATACAATGAGTAAACCAATCCTAAAGGATTCAATTTCCTAATTGATACTAATTAGATAAAATATAATGTAGGTCAGAGTTGAAGTGCAATTAATGCATGAGCATAACTCTTAAAGAAGACATCTTATTGTCTAATCAACACTTTAGGTAACTGTATATAATCGAATCAGGTAATCCAATTTGTATTGGCTTGAGATAATTGATAAGTTTCAATCCGATAATCGATTAAAGTCATAGATAAACTTAAACTTGATTTAACATAATTTAATTCACAAGTTGACAGATATCACTGAAAAAAAATGAAAATCAAGTGCTATTGCTCTAATAAGAGTACTTGCTCTTAGATTTGAAATGACAGAACGGCAAAGAGTTACAAAGTTGTTGTATGTAAACTTTTGAGCCTAAGATTCGCAATGCCAAAAATATGCTCAATAACACTCTATTTACAAAAGTTATTATAAAGTTTGGCATACAATTGGTTTTTGAATTTTTACCATTGGCCAAATAACAGGATTATTACTCATGGCATTAGTTTCTTTGTGTGTTTGCTTTTGAACTTGTATGTTTCAAAAGATTTTCTTTTATCTTAATAAGTACAGTGGTAATTGAAGTGTAATAACTTGTCAAACACAACATCGTCAACATGTGTTTATACCCCATTTGTTACTTAGAGCTTGATTAGCACTACGCCGGAATGAGCTTTCGCATCAATGCTTACTGGGTCAAGTGGTATTATTCAATCAAGATCCACTGTAAGGCAGAACTTTGGTAACTTTTCTTTGGCCCATCATGGTTTGATGGTAACCCTTCGATTCGGTTTGCGTTTTGATAGGTTTAGACAACCAGCAAGCACCCATAATCTTTTTCTGCAAAAAAAGAGCTGGCTGCGTAACAGCAACAGATGACTAATTCTACATTTCTGCTGAAGAACAAGAATACATCACACAGGAGTTATAGAACAAAGAAGAGGGTTGGTTTGCAATTATCTGTTGGATGTTCCAATTTCAAAATATTTGAAATTCGTGAAGCGGATAATTTCTGAGAAAGTGCAATAAGGCATTATTGAGTATAGTTAGCATTACTTACAAATAGTCGCATTGCCAGGTCAAATGATAGCAAATCCATTTGCACCGACTTTTGTCGCTGAGCACGTTACGTACGATGATTCCTCTTTCTAGATGCTGAGTCAATCTCTACAAAGATTGCTTGAGGTTTCAGTTTTAGTGAAAAACTCACATTAGTTAATGCATTGCGCTACGGCCATATTAGCTCAGATAACTTGCGTAAAATGAATTTTTGGGTTGGTATCTTTCCACTCTAATTCATTCCTTGACAAAATCCTTCATTATGAACAAAAACACTCATTATATAAAAGTGAATGAATAATGCACCTTAAAATTTCAGGTAGCAAAATGAAAAGTATCGACATCTTTAGATTTTTGTGATCGGAGTAAGCCAATATATCTTATCTATTCAATGAATATTTTTTTGATTTTAGTCAGCTTGAATTTTATTAAAAAAGGGTTTTCTTGTACTGAATGTTCTGATTAAACTTTTTTCTCCATATATACTAATTTTGCCTCAGATTATAAAATCGTCAAAACTTTTAATATTAGCGATCTGATATTCAATGACAGTTTTAGAGCTGAAGGAGCCAAAATTCGTGGCTTCAAAATTTGTTTGACCAACTTATGTTATGTTCTCTATCCCATTCCTCTAATTCTGCAAACTTCATATTTGCAACGATGTTGCTCAACCCACCATTTAGAGGATAGTAGGTAAATTCACGTTGAACTCTCTTATTAAATTTTGATGAAGCGGATTGCCACACAATATAATACAGTACAAATAAAAAGCAAACCAATGGTGAAAATTTGATATGTTGCATGAAAGAAAAAGTACCACTACCAACTAAAGTCCCTTTTGTTGGGATAAAAGCTATGATAATCACACTTAATTGGAACTAGAGATTGAGGATAATAAAAGGAAATGGCACGTGGTGCTCCTTATTTCCAAAACCTCTCAATTTACGCTCTCTTATACCTTGAGTACACTGATGATCAAAACCAAAATAAACATATATTAGGATGGAAACACAAGTCGACAATGACGTTTTATACCGACCTTGAAGGAAAACCTAGAATCGTAATAGTATGGACAATCTGTGTAATGAATATAGGTCCAACAGGGATTTTTAAAGCGCAAGTTGATGCACCAAAAGTAGAGGACGGTAAAGCGGTATGTCTTCCACATTTCCTTAGTGTTTTACAATAAAAAACAACAGTCGTAATCAAATCGCCCAAGGATGTTACTGCTACACTGCAGATAAAAAACTGGTGGCACTCTTGCTACCAAAACGATTGAAAGAAGAGAGCAGCATTATCAACACTGGAGTTACCAATTTCTTCAGGTTAAGGAGCATAAAGAAAAATAGTTATTATCCACGTACAAGATGTAAATAACTAGCATATAAATTAAAGAAGCGTAAATTGGAATGATTTTGATGCAAACTTTTCACCTTGTTACACTTCGCTAAGTAGAAGCCATGCTGCAATTTCAATGAAGAGTAAAAAATTGATCTATCACGTTCCAAAAACATTTTTCAACGTTTAATATTCAGTGTTGAATGCAAACAAAAAAAGAACAAGCTAAAAAGACTGCCGAAGCAAAAGCACGATTTCCCGAGTACCTACATTATAAGTAACAAATGAGGTGTTAGCCACAAGCAAAAATTCTACTGATTGAATGTTAAAAATTACGGAGATGCTAATATTTAATGAAACTCAAACTGGCTTTAGTTTTGTTTCTTAACTATGCAACTTAACCGAGATTTTTGTGACGTAAAACGCAATATTAATTTAGAAAGAATCTTGAAGATCGGCAAAGCAAAACAAGCCTTAGTACAAAAATACAACGCATAAAATATAAATTTATTAAATTTATGATACAAAAAGTATGAAAGCTGTTTCTTCTTCAAGGTGTTGTACTTGAATATACTAAAATTAAAAAAATTGATACGAAATGTGACACCAACCCAAACTACACGTAAATCCTCTCTCTCACTTTACCTTAATTAAGAGTGTAAAATTTTGGACTCGCTCTCTTCTATAACTTTCATACCAATACCGTGCTCATTCGTGTGGTGAACACGATCCCAGTCTTCCACTTCAGTAAGCTTAACTTTAACGATGGTGTTACCCATTTCGCCATTATCGAGACGGTAAATGAGCACACGGTGAACGTACTGACCCATCTTTGGAAAAGCAAATCTCCACAAACAGTAGTAGCCAGTACAAAGACCAAGCAAACCGATGGTAACAATTGGATAAGTTGCATAGAAAAATGAGACATCACTGCCAATCAATGTACCCTCAGGTGGGACAAAAGCGATAACAATAACCATTAATTGAAATAACAAATCTGTAATAATTAATGGTAGTGGAAGGTACCGTCCTTTTTTTCCTAATCCTCTCAATTTGCGGTCTCTTCTAACCTTCAACAACCCGAAGATCAAGAAAACATTGAAAATATTAGAAGAATATGTACCCAAATCCACAATAAAGTTGTAAGCCGAACCAGCAGGTGGTGCAAGAATCATGACTATATTGACCAACCATGTAACAAATACAGGACCAAGAGGAGTTCCAAATGGTTTCGTAGAAGTCCAGAATGTACCAAATGGGAGCACACCCTGTCTGCCACATTCTCTCAAACCTCTACTGTGAGACACAATTGCAGTGATCAAATGACCCAATGCAGATAAAGCAATCATAGAAGATAAGGCACTTGTCGCACGCTTGTTACCAAAAACATTTTGAAAGAAAAGAGTTGCGATACCAACTTTGGAAGTTTTGATTGCTTCAGGAGATGCAGCAGCATAATAACCAGTGATAAGCAAAATGAAAATAATGAAAATAATAATCATTGACAAAGGCACATATAATGCGTATGTTTTTAGTAAGTGCTTGTGATTTTCTTCCTCTGACTTATTCTCATTACGTGAATGTTCAGCAACAACACCAAAAGCATAACCAGCACCACTGTAAGAAAACGCAACTTTAATGATTGAGTTAGCAATATTGTTACCGTTAGTAGTGGTACCTTCCCAAACGTTATGGAAACTTTGATGAGGATTTTCAACCTTGGTGCCACCACCAAGTACAACCCAACCAACCACGATCATAAAGAATAAAAAAATGACTTTCACAATACCGAGGACATTTTGTAAGCGTAAAGCCCATCTGGTGCTGAATGCAACAACCAGACAAGAAAAGGTCATGACACCAACAGCAATACCACGATATACCCATGTTGTCGATTCAGTGTGGGCCGCTGCAATTATGTATTGGCCAAAAGCAAGTGCACTACTGGTGGTGTATGAGAGAATAACAGAAATGGCAGCATACATCGTTGGCACTAAGAATTTTGGGTTTGGATAAGCCTGCTCCAAATATGCAACGTCACCACCATTTCTTTTAGGAAAATACCCAGCATATTCAATGTAGATAAAAACCTTGGACATTTGGAAAAAAAAGCAAGTAATCCAAAGCACATATGTAGAGCCAACTGATCCCATTGACTTCAAGATGGAAGAAGGAGTAACAAAAATACCTGTACCAACAACACCTTGCAAAATAAGAATGATCACACTAAAGGGACCAACAGAGTAACCCAGTGGATTCACTTTTTCTAACGGCGTAGCAACTAGATCATCGCCCTGCTCAACGTGTGTGTCAGCAGATTCGTTTGTCAGCTCCCTACCTACCACTGAAGTCGAAGATTTGAAATATTCCAAAATATTTCCTGACATCTTTGAATATTATCTCAAGGATGACGCATAAAATAAGCGTGGTGGCTTGACTTAAGAAAGACACTCTTATTTATAAGTATTTCAAGATTTTTCACCAAAAGATTGTGATAAATTTAGAAGTGCCACAACTGACTACTCTATTCAAAAAACACTATAACTATTGTCTTCTTAATGATTGCTCTTTCAACCCATAAAAAAATTCACGGCATTACCATGAGTCAACATGGTGAAAATTGACGTTTTTTTAGGGTGCAAAGGAAAAAAACTTTTACATTGTGAAGTTGAAGCCGCACAGTACCTACAAAAATCAGGGCCTACTATCAGTGTTCTCATTCCTGACAAATGAATAGTATATTAACTTCACGTTCTTGGAGAATATGCCTTTTATTGCTTGAAGAATGGCTCATTCCATCCCAATACGCATTTTCTGCCAACTGCCAAGAACTTATTTTGAACTTTTTGTTTATGCATTACAGTCGAAAATTTTTTTATTGTGGCGTTTTAATCGTTGAATCTTACTCCGATAAATACGCACACATTATCGTTACTAGCCAAGCCAATAATTCCTTGGCCAGCCACCTATGTTTCAAGCTCTGAATTTGCTACTGCTGTCGAAGTTTCCATAACGAAATTTGTAATAATGAAATACTTCAATTCTTTTAGTAGATCTTCAGATTTTTTGGCTCTTTTTGTATTGCAGATTAATCATCGATCAAAGATTAGTTTACTAAGTGGATACAACCAAAATGTCAACCCCAAAACACTTTCGCTGCTACAAATTTTAATTGATTGGTTATTGTCAAACCATGTTCTGAAGGGTTGACACAACATCAAAAAAATTATAAAATGAACAATAAAATGTAAACCTCTTTTTCACAAAATATTAATAGAAATAAAATCATAGTTTGTGGTTCCAAAGAACGATAATAGCCGAGTCAAACTTTAATGTCTTGATTAATGCACTTTTCATTAGTATGGGTCCATCATTGATATAATTTAAATCTTCTATTGCATCTCATGCATGAACATTAAATGTATTCCAACTCTGACTTACATTATCTTTTATCTAATTAGTGTCAATTAGGAGATTGTATCCCTTAAAATATCTTTACTCATTGTATTGGGGTTTCTTTTAACTATTTCAGATAGTCTAGAACCGGAACTACGGTTCATATTCTAGTTTATGTTTGATGAAATCCACGTATATCATAATATTTGTCAAAATAAGTGGTAATCGAGTATTGCTCAGTTATTAAGTAAGATGTTTAATGTTGAAATATAAACTACAACATACATATTGCTAACGTATGATCACAGATATGCAGTGCATACTAAGTTAACTATGTAAGTCTTATGGCACGTTTGTGTAGATAACAATGAAGAGTTACGTGTAAGGTTGAATGCATTAATACTTCTGAGCAACAGTATGCTTGAACCCGTTCCGTTGCTATCATGTCTATTGGAGTAATTATAACTAATGGGTATTCCTCCAATAGAATACAATTTAATCCTAATTCACACTCTATTTATATAATCAATATTTTACTATAAAAGGAACTACTGTTTCCTTTTTATTTAATTATCGTTATATTATTTAGAATAACTAAGATATAGGTTTTTACATATTTTACCTTTCACTTTGTAATTCTTTTATAGTTATTTTAATTTGTTGAAATAACAATAAAAGACACTGAGCATATTTACTATGCCATTCTTAAAAATAAATGTTCAAGACATATATCAAGAAATGAAGCTTCGTATTATTTATTAGATGACCTAGAATCTAATATATTTTCTAACATAGAAACTGATCCCCACATTACAATTTATAATAATTATATACACTTTTTATTCAAGCAAACTAAATCGTTATTACCGCTAACAGCTTTGCTCATGATATTTATATTTAAAAAGTACTAACCTTATATTCATAAAAATTAATACCAATTTCTACAATCAAGATAACTAGGGTATGTAACAGAAAATCTAATAAGTAATAGCTTAGTGGTTAGTTTATCTTAAACTATGTTCTGAATGATTAAAAGAATATAAAAGAATTATAAAGTAAAAGGTATAATAAAGGCCTTTTATACACAAAATATAAATTAGATTATGAATCCTAGTTCCGGTTCTCAGTTATCAGAATTTGTTTCGTAATACTTTAACACAATGTATTAAAATTTCGGAAAAATACTTCAACTGTTACTCCGTAAACTAATAACTAAGGATTAAATATAAAAGGCACCTCTTGGCTTTTTTAGAAATATTTGCATTTGCAAACTCTAGAAGTTGAAGTTGCTTAGCTAACCCAACTAGTTATTGCCAATTTCTATTAATGCTTATACTTGACACAATATGTAAAACTATCCTATATATATATTTTCTTAATAGCTAATCAGATTTAAAATTTTTTAGACGAGATATTAAAGAGCTTTCAATGCATAAGCTTAATTGTTAAATAAGACAATTTATTGTCTGATCATATTTTAGGTAACTGTAAGTAACAAAATCAAGTAATTCGGTTAACATTGGCTTAAGATATTGATAAAGTTCAATCTGAAGATTGATTATAGCCATAAATAAACTTTAACTTTATCTAATATAATTTAGCTCATAATTTGATGTTCACAAATGAAAATCTAAAAAAACATATTAAGCAGTGACTTCACAACACAAGGCAGTAAAACAAAGTTAAGGATGGAAAATGCCTGAAAATACTTCGTTGATTTATCTATTTACCAAAAGCACAATGCAAATCTGCCCTATTAGCTGCGTATTGGCTATTATACTAAAGTTGCTATGGTGAATAGATATGAAATTAATATACCATCTTAGCTCTTTTGAGGACGCAATAACAACGAAAATGGAGATGACAAAACACTTTTCAACAACCATTCACTCAAGCCTGCAAACTCAAAGTACTTATTGCAAGAAAGCCATAGATCTTTCATTAATCTTTTTCATCACGTTTTTCATCAGGCATGATTAGTAGGTTTACATCCAAAATTTTTTGAAAAATACCAAAACATTAGATAGACATTAATATTAAACCTTAAAATGCCCACAAAGATTACTTTTCAAAGTCAATCATATTATTTTTTGACCAAAATAATAAGAACATTGAAACAAAAGCAAATATCGGCTTAAAGAAATTGACTAATTATTATACCAACATGAAGAACTCCAGGCTTGTGAGAGCAAATTTTTTCTCTTAAAATTGATGAATGCGATGGTAAAGTGAATCTGCTCAATAACTTGTTAACTAATTATTCTCAAAAAAATGTATACAAATCAAAACAAACGCTGCTTATAGAATTCACTATCATGCCTTCACCATGCAAATACTGTTTGCAAACTTGCGTTGATTTTGATAATTTGATAGTTTGAAAAGCTTTTCAAATTAGTTGCTCAAGATAATCTTTTGAATATATACTCAATGGGGCCATGTTGTAGTGAAGAATAATTTAGTTTTTTTGTAGCGTTATTGCATTGAAGTCGAAGCACTACTTCATTAGTTTAAGTGTTCACTAAGTATAAGCTTTACTCAAAAGAGTATGAGATTAACGATATCCGATGTCGTATTAAAATTAAACAAGAATCAGTGCATGAAGCACAGTGCTTGATTTAAAATTTCACAATACCAATAAATTAAGTCAAGTAATTTGCAAGGACGCATTTCCTACTTAATCTTCAAAAAACTGAAACAAGTAGATTAAAACTCAAAACCTTTTTTATTATATACTTGTGATGAAGTAATTACATACAAGCAAAAACGTTCAACTGTAATACGTCATTGCTTTTCCGTACTTGAAATGAAATCGTTTTAGGTGATCAGGAAGTACGCAACTGTGATTTTGCCCGGTTTCAATTTGAGATAAACCAAAGACAAATAAAAACTTAATAAAGTTTGAGGCTAAATACTAATTAGCTCAACTGCTTCTTTCATTTTAACTGAGAACAAACTGATTTTGTTAATTTGAGTAGTTTGAGTTGCAATTCGAAAACTGTCGTTATACATAAACAAATTTTGTAATGCCATATCTGTGAAACAACAAATGGTAAAATAAAAGAACTTCTTGCAGGTGCAGTTAAAGGAAGCATTTTATAAAGCCAAGCTATAAATTTGGGTGCAAGGTTGTAAGATTACATAAAATGTGCTAAAATTATCACTTCGATGAATTTGTGATTACGAAATTGGCGCTTGAAATGTCTAAAGTTTCAATAATCTCGATCATTAACAAAACCCGATAAAATTCATACAGCTATTCATTCTCACAAATATTGTGAGTCGATCACTGATTTGTTCGGCAATCTAAATCCAAACATCTGTTTCATTAGGAAACATAGCTCATTTTGACGCAAAACTCATTCCACTCAATAGAAATCACCGTTCTCTCAACCAATCATACTGTATCAAATCAAAAGAAACACCTACCGCAAATAACATTTCATGGTCGAGCGTTGAGCAAAATTCCAGATGCACGAGTTTGCACTAAGAAATTTTGCATCCCATGCTTCAACATTGGAAACTAAACGAGTGGCATTAAAAGAAAGTCGCTTCGCCAGTCACTTCGTCTAACAGGACAATAGGCAGAGCAAAAATTTACGCACATGCATAATTTACTCACAGCAATAGGGAAAGGCAAAAAATATGCGCTATTTTCTCTGTAGTACACAGACGAAAATTTTGACGAGTGTAATGTTTTAATAGCAACCTTTTCAGTATAGAAAAGCTTAAACATAAAGTTTTCAGAATTGCTGAGAGCAAAGAATACAAACAAAGGTAAAAAGACGGACAGCAGAGTAACACAGGTTCAGATTATATTTTAATGAAAAGCATTAAATCACTGACTAATGGGAAGTTCTTTAAACAATATACCCAACCTCAGTAGAGTAAAAGGAACAAAAACGCCACTCCATCAAGGATGCCTGGCTAAAACCTTTCAGTGGCAACACCGGCTCAACTTTTGGAGTTTGAGAAAAACATTGCGGCTGAAAGCAACATAACCGGTTTTTGATTGCTTTCGTTTGGGGTTTAGTGCAAACGTCACATATTTTGACTTCGCGAGTGAAGCCCAATCTCTTGTTAGCAATTAATTTTTTTAATCTTCTACCTTCGTAAGCACCTAAAAAGAGGGTCTCTGACCTTTATGCACTCTAATTGAAAAGCATAGACTCTTTTGTAAAAAAATTCTTGTGACGTTAAATTGTAATGCGTTTCACTCTCTAGGTACAAATGTTCAAATGTTTAATCGCTTGGCATAAAAGCCAAACAGACCCAGTCACATGGGGCATTAAAATATCTAAGCAAGCTAATAATAGCGTCTCACGACAAAGACACAATTGGATTCGCTACATATATGCAGATTGCAAAAAATATTTTAGGACAAGCATTTTTGAAATAATTGTTGATGCAGAATATGATATCCCACAACTAAAATCCTGCAAAAAACAATGTTTGCTGTTATTTTACAAAAAATGTTTTATTTTTTCCTCGCAAAGAAAAATCTCACTTTTAACACTAGTAATTTTTTGGATTTATCTGTTTATTTCTGGATGAGTAGTGCTTGTTGGTCACCCTCCCTGCTTGAATGTGGCACGTTTGAGGTTTACCAATCAATTCACCTTGTAATTTAGATAAGAATAGGATGCACTATCTTTCTTTGTCTCACAATTGCTTGCCTTTTAGGAGACATTTGTTTACATTCTTGTTTGTCCGCGATAGCAATCATAAATGCAAATTTAATTTGCAAACTACTTTGTGGCTTTTTCCTTGGACTGGAGCTTTATCCATATTGCATCGAATGATAATTGTGTTCTTTTTAACATGGCATCTTGATTAATTAATGATCGTGTGATTTGCATATTATCAACAATTGTGAAATTTGTAGTTGCCGCTTCTGAGTGAAGTTTGCTTCTACAAAATTTTTTGTTTTTACTTGGTGATATTTGTGGCAAAAGCCAACGTAGGGCTATAACAGAAACATGAGCAATTCATGCTTGCTACAAAAAAGTCGGTAAAAAGTGAAATTGTGTGAACGGATTTGAATTGCGTGATAATGCAGTTTTTCGGAGTTTAGCTAATAGTTGCTGCTGTTACTAAAAAGGCCCGACAAAGTTATTCAGAAAAGTGCCCTGTATTTATTTGTAGCTGCTGTACGTTGTTAAATTAGGAATACCAAGTTGCTAGCAACACAATATTAGACTGTGATTCTATTTTAGAATGTTTGCTACTTACTGAATGCGTGTTTTGCTTCTTGACAATAACATATAAAACCAATCTTTATTGTCTCAAACATCTATATGCATTTAAGCTTTTATCAATATTTTGTGATGTTTTAACTTGTTTGCTATAGATTTTCAAGAGATGTTCGAATGCTCCATCTTTCTACTATGCTTTCAAAACACTACGCTAATAGCATACACTGCTCATGTTTTCTTCATGTTCCGCTTTCTAATTTATCTTTCCAGTTTTGTAATCAAAATAACCTTTCTTTCCGTGCTGGTTTGTACTTTGCTTTCAAGTTTGTTGTTTTTTATGATAAAATTTTCATTTTAGCCAAATAGGGAAAAGACAGGGTCACTTTTTTTACTGAAATGTAATTCTAATTATCTATACTTAGCTTTAGTTGCGGGAAGACAAAATCAAGACGAATCCCTAGTGGTATTTATCTGTTCTAAAAATGATTTTACATTAAAACATGAAAATGTAATTGAAACCCGTAAGAATTGTAAACAATCATTGCTACCTTACGCTAAAAAAAAGAAGTGTTTTGAGACATTGACTTCTACTTTTGGACGAGTTTAATACAAGTTTGTCGTTAAAGAGAGAAAACGAAATGCATGTCCAAAAATTAAGTACATGAATGTCTTTGGCACAAAATCATACTTTCAAATAAAAAGCTCTTGCTTCAGGTGGCGGGCACAGTTTCCAGATGTTTCTAAAGGGAAAGGTTTTATTTACATTTTATTATTTTATGTATGTTATTTCCGGTGTTTTTCCATGTGGAGAAAAGTTGCGATGTGCATAGCAACCAAGTTTATTGTGAGTTGACAATCGTTTAATATAAAAGGTTCAAATATACTCCCAGATAGTTGAACATTTTGTAATCAAATTCAACAATGATTTTGGATTTGATATCTTTAGTAAGCTTTTGCTTACTTTTATTTGTTACCCCCATAAACGCAGCAGGTACCGTATTTTCGTCAGTTAGCGCCTGCAAATTTGCCACCTTGGATTCAGGAAATGGATTCTTGGTAAAGTATTATGATTATCCAAGTGCTGATCCTACTTACACAGATACACATTACATGGCTAGCGGCTATTTAACGGGAACTCCACTTTCTTCTGCGAGTAGTGTTTCAACAGCCTCAATCTGGATAACAGGTGTGGATTACTCTCCTAATGCTCAAACACAAATTTATGGTATGAACATCTACTACACTCATTTTCTTTTTGAATACACTGGTTATTTCATTCGTATGTATTTTTTTCAACCTATCAATTGCAAGTTTTCTGTTGATTTGTTCCCATACTAACACATATTTTCTACAGCACATGCTACTGGTTTGTATACACTTCAATTCAATGCTGTTGACGATGCTATCATGGTTTGGATTGGAAGTGGTGCTTTTGATTGTTGTAATGCCAATACTCAAACAAATCCTCCAACTAATGCAGATAGCACTCCTGTATTTTGGTCTACAAAATACTACAGTAGTCCAACTCAGGATTCAACCTCATTAGTGTATCTTGTTCAGGGATATTACTTTCCAATGAGAATTGTTTTTATTAATTACGCTCAAGCCGCTAAGTTCAATTTTACATTTAAGGATCCAAATGGAAACATTGTTTCAAACTTTTTACAAAATATTGCTGCACCAGCGAACAATTTGTCCCCTGATCAATGTACTCCAGCCACTGTTATTTTACCGGGAACGACCACAGTAACTTCTGGTACAACGTCATTGACATATACGACCACTTCTACTGCTACTAACGGTGCAGTAATTACTCAAACAGTAGTCGTTAATCCATATGCCACTACCACAATTACTTCTGGAACTAACGATCCTGTTACCTTGACTTCAACTTTAACTGACGCAAATGGTAATCCAGCATTTACTGGTGTTGTTGTTGTTGACCCTTCACCTATATATGCTACCACTACAATCACTTCTGGTACAAGTACCGCAACCACTTTTACTTCAACATTTACTGATGCTGACGGCAATCCTACTTCCACCGGTGTTGTTGTTATTGAAGGATTTGGCGTGACAACTGTTACTTCAGGTACAGACAAACCAACCACTTTGACATCCACATTCACTGATGCTAATGGTAATCCAACATCGACTGGTGTTGTTGTTGTCGAAGGATTTGGTGCTACTACTATCACTTCAGGTACAGACAAGCCAACCACAGTCACATCCACATTCACTGATGCTGATGGTAACCCAACGTCCACTGGTGTTGTTGTCATTGAGCCACTTGGTGCTACCACAATTACATCCGGCACCGAGAAACCAACCACGTTTATTTCTACATTCACCGATGCTAATGGTAACCCAACCTCCACTGGATTAGTGGTTGTCGAAGGCTTTGGTGCTACCACTATCACATCAGGTACCGACAAACCAACTACAGTCACATCTACATTTACTGATGCTGATGGCAATCCAACGTCCACTGGTGTTGTTGTCATCGTGCCATACAGCGCTACGACTATCACATCTGGAACCGAGAAGCCAACCACGTTTATTTCTACATTCACCGATGCTGATGGTAACCCAACGTTGACAGGATTGGTGGTTGTCGAAGGCTTTGGTGCTACCACTATCACTTCAGGTACAGACAAGCCAACCACAGTCACATCCACATTCACTGATGCTGATGGCAATCCAACGTCCACTGGCGTTGTTGTCATTGAGCCACTTGGTGCTACCACAATTACATCCGGCACAGAGAAGCCAACCACGTTTATTTCTACATTCACCGATGCTGATGGTAACCCAACGTTGACAGGATTAGTTGTTGTTGAAGGATTTGATTTGACGACTATTTCATCAGGCAAGCCAACTACATACACATCCACTTACACTGACGGAAACGGTAATCCAACCTACACCGCCGTTGTTGTTGATGTTGGAAGTGCCACTTACTCCACCACCACCATTACATCCGGTGACAAGCCAACCACCTACACCTTGATCTACACAGATGCCAACGGTAAGCCAACCTCTACTGGTGTCGTTGTCGTTGAAGGCACCGCCACCTATTCCACCACCACCATCACCTCCGGTGACAAGCCAACCACCTACACCTCGATCTACACAGATGCCAACGGTAAGCCAACCTCTACTGGTGTCGTTGTCGTTGAAGGCACTGCCACCTACGCCACCACCACCATCACATCCGGTGACAAGCCAACCACCTACACCTCCATTTACACAGATGCCAACGGTAAGCCAACCTCTACTGGTGTCGTTGTCGTTGAAGGCACTGCCACCTACTCCACCACCACCATCACCTCTGGTGACAAGCCAACCACCTACACCTCCATTTACACAGATGCCAACGGTAATCCAACTTACACCGGTGTCGTTGTCGTTGAGGGCACCGCCACCTACTCCACCACCACCATTACCTCTGGTTCAGAGTTACCAACTACTGTCACTACTGTGTTGACTATTAATAAGACCATTACTACCTGCGTTGTTGTTGTCGAAGGAACCTCTTCTTGTGCTACATCCACTATTATTTCTGGGGACAAGCCAACTACTTATAATTCCATTTACACTGACAACAGCGGTAAGCCAACTTCAACTGGGGTTATTGTTGTTGTTCCATCATCACCTACCTTCACCATTACCTCTGGTTCAGAATTGCCAACTACTGTTACTACTGTGTTGACTATTGACAAGACTATTACTACTTGCGTTGTTGTTGTTTCACCAACCAATGATAGTTTTGTGACTGTTACTAAACAAGGAAGTGTTCCAAGTACTACTACCGCAGTGTATACAGGCCACGACGGAAAGTTAACAACAGGAACTTCCATTATTGGCTCAACAGCAACTAAAGAGGCTGGTGAGACAGCTGCAGTAACAGGCGGTTCAACAACTGCTTCAGCCCATACTACCGCTGGCAATGAGCACACCAATTCTAACGTTAGCCAAGGATCATCAAGCACCTCTACCGCACCAAAGGCTACAGATTCAGCATCCAACAATGAATTTGATAGTGGTGCGAATGTAGGTTTTACTCTTAACGCAATGAGCTTCTTGACTCCAGCTGCTTTACTTCTTTTATTTTGATTTGTGAGCTAATTTCTCATGTCAACTTCTAGGCCTTGCTATTTTTTCAGTCATTCGTTTTTTAAAGCAGGTTTAGTTAATTAATTATTGTTTAACTATCTAATACATTGATACCTTTCTATTTAAGAATAGTGTAAACCCCGCGATTTGAAAAGTTGCTCGTCTCGCACACCCTTTAAAATATCAACCTATCTTTGAAATGGTTAATGTGAAAAACACAAAGAGTAAAGTGTGGGCCTCCTATACACGAATTATAAATTGGAACCTGAACATGATTTTCGGTCTTAAATCATGAACTCAGTTAAACAATATTTCAGTACGACAATTGAAGAAATCTTGGGAATTAAAATTTTAAATTGTCACTGAAAAATCGAAAAAACATGTAGATCTGATCTTGATATACATTTACTATATGAGCAAATCTCTGGAATCAAATTGCTATTGTTTAGCTAATAGTTGAACCAAAAGTAGCTAATCAATTCCATGTCATATATTTACTGGCTTAGCTTGCTGATAAAGTTCAAAATAAAATTCGACACACATATTTATAGTTCAACTTGTTTTGGTACAATTAAGTTCATTTAAGTATACAAAAGTTTTTCTTTTAACTTTGCTGGAACCGCAAATTGTTGAGACAAAATATAATATTTTGGTGTTACTGTGTCTTTATGAAAAGCTAGTTGAAAAAGTCAAAACGTAACTGAAAACATTCATTATAAAAATAACATAAATTGTCACTGGACTTTACACTCTACAATTTGCACTACAGTTTTGAATTAATTAAAGAATTTTACTTTTACTTATGTGACCTGCCCACCGATGAAGTTTTTAACCTTATGTATTTCGAAGCATAGTAAAAGCAAAAATGATATCATACAATCTTTAGAATACATTTTTTTAACAAACATTTTTTGAATGAAAAAGAACTCAACAAACAAATCAGGTCAACATTTGAATACTTCAAGAACAAATAACTGTGTTTTTCAAACAACAATCCTAAGGGTTTTAGTAAAAAGTGATATTCAAATTAGGAAAGTGAATCAAAGCAGCCATGTGTTAGGCAAGATAAATGGACTTAATAAGAATTTAGTATGCAATCACATACAATAAATTAATGGTAATATTGCTCACTTGCTATTTTATATTAAAAAAGAAAATGATGCTTATAATCTATTAGCAAAAAAGGTTTTTTGCAACGTCTGATGATAAAATAAGAGTTCCTTATGATAATTACCATTGCTGTCACCATTCGCCTCATTTCTTGTTATTTCTAGTCAAACGGAACACAATATGAATAGCATTCACTTTTTTACAGAAATGCTGTCCCTCAAAAAAGTATTATACTTGCATGTTGTTTTCTTTATAGCTTTCCATGAATGTAGAAACAACGAATGGCTTTTATGACCAGCTTAGGTAAGTTTGCACTTTTTATCTTGAAAAAAACTTAATGTGGGATACACAAATTATTTTGACCAAAAGAATTGCTTCCCTAGGTTTTGTACCATTGCCTCGCTAAGGCATAGTGCAAAAAAAGCATTTAGATATTATGAAGTGTTTTCTGAATGATTTAAAGACAGAAAAAATGTTTTTAATGTAATAGGCAAAGAAAAGGCCTTTTATACATAAGATGTAAATTAAAACATGAACCATTTTGTGGGTTTTGCTCAAAACAAATGATAGCTTCTTCGACAACTAGAATAATTTTCAGGCAATCAAGCTATATTTGATATTTCAAAATCTTTGCAGAGCATTTGGCTTTTTAACAGTATACTAGATAAATGTGCCTTTCTAATACTACCATAATTTGCCATTCAGTAATATTTTGTGGGCAATATATTCAGCCCTTGATACAGCTTATACATTCTTATAGAATATGTCAGACGACAGAGCATAGTGTGGCTTATTTGTCTTTTATATGAAATCTTAAACACTAACAAGAAAATGAAATAGTATATTCCTGCTGATAGATTATTAATAGAGCTCATCTTTATTGGTATCTATAAAATCGGTTCTTGTGTTTCATGCTCCCAAAAAGTTTTGGTAAAGAAATGTTTATGTTAAAAATGTAACAGAATCTCGGTTAGCCTCGGATATCGGCTGTGCTTAAAATTATTGATGGATGTAAAAGAATAAAATAGCGTCAGAGCACAAAAAAAATAATACAGAAGAAAAAAGTGCGGAAACTCGGGTATCGGGAAAAGTTAGAAGTCGAGTTAATAATTGTATCAGATACAGGATCGTTAAGATGACACAATTCTATTGCAGTTAATGGTACAAAATAACAAATATGGTGTAAAGATCCTTGAATTGGGACGATGTAGTTCAAAGGTTTTGCTGTTTCTTTGTAATAAAAAGTTACATATTTGACGCCATACTCAATCCAACAAACGTCACTATATTCTAATGCTTTCAGTTTTTATTCAACAACTTAATATTGAAAGTGTAATGCATGCTGGTATCAAAACATCTGCAATTACATATTTTGTAGTATTCAGGATATTTGGCTTTAGTTGCATTACTATTATTGAGCTACTATTATAAAGGAAACTATGGAATAATTCAGTGTGGCATTTTCAAATGTGTTCATAATGGAGAAAGCTAAGACAACACGGAATCTAGCAAAGTAAAGTCTTCTAAGTTTCCAACCTAATGATGAATTAGGCTTAGTAATCTATAGCGGGATAAGTGTTTAGCCTGCATTTATTTACTACTGTTAATCAATAAACCGTTTCTGCTTTATATACTAGTTATTCAATGGACTAATATTAGGGTATATCATGTGCTGTGTTATTTTTTTGTTTGCGATCCAAATGGACAGTAGTAGTCTTTTGTTGTTGAAATTGTCTTAGTGACTCATATCTGA
>JAJLVS010000046.1:0-30547 GCA_030570415.1 Saturnispora serradocipensis | reverse complement strand
TATTGTCAACAGAAGGGGATATTGATATTAACCCACTTTGTGATTATAATTCCGCTAAGCAATTTCATAATATTATCGTTGAGAGTTCGGAGTTCACTTTTATCGTCTGAACTCTAACAGCGTTTGTTACGAAGTAAGAACGACTAGTCCCGTGAAAACAATACCAGTGGAATAATTATCATGAGCATTTGAATTGATTGTAAAACGGAGCAGTCACATGAAGAGATAAAGAGAGATGCAGATAGTAAGCAAACCGGGGCTTAGCAGATAAGAGTGCTCGCTTATCTAGATATACGCCAGCTACTAAGTCCTAAAGTAAAAACATGTAAAAAGCTCACAAAATAATCATGCTCATGATATTTATACTAATAAAGGACTAACTTTTAGATTGATTAAAATCGATACCAATTCGACAAGCAATCTAGCAAGGCTTTGTAACAGCGTTGTTACGTAGTATGAACTACTAGTGACGTGAATGTAACACAATTGGATTAATTATTATGAGCGATTGGACTGATTGTTAAACGGATCAATCAAATGGAATGGGCAAAAGAAGATAAGAATAGACAAGCAGGCTGAAAGTTTAGTGAATAAGGGTGCTTATCTAGGTACCGGTCAGTTGCTTAGTTTAATGTAAAAGACATCTAAAAGCTGATAGAACAGCTTTGCTCATGACATTTATGTTAGTAAATGTCGAAGATAACTAGTTATACATTACTATATTAGGTTTATAGTGGGGATTGATAAAAAATTAAAGTTACATTGTTACTTAATAAGCTTTAATTTTTAAATACAGATCTTAAACTATACAGACTAATCTATAAAACAACAGTTGAGATTCAAGTAAGTTCTTCTTAACTGCTATTTATATCACTACACTCGTCTATTTACTCACAAAACTCTGATGAGGGTTTCTTGTAACATATAGTTATCACATATATGCTGTCATATTCTTCACATTAATAAGCTAAAATAAAATGTTACAGAGATTTGTTAATGATGAGCATAAGACATAAATACAAACATCGTTTACAGATAAACCATAGTGTGTCGGTGATGTAAATAATTGCCGAAGTCATTCGTGACATTAGTCTTATAAATCAAGAAACAAATACCTTGATCCGAAACAATATAAATAGTCGTCATAATTGATTTCATATTTATTTTATATTTACTTTAAAATTAACGGTTTAGTTTTATACTTTGGATTTGTTATTATTATTATTATTCTTACAATTTTGGTATGGCGGTAATAACGATTTGGTTTGCTTGAATAAAAAGTGTATATAATTATTATAAATTATAATGTGGGGATTGGTTTCTATAATAGAGATTATATTAGATTCTAGGTCATTAATAAATAACACGAAGCTTCATTTCTTGATATATGTCTTGAACATTTCTTTTTAAGAATGGCATAGTAATTATGCTCAGTGTCTTTTATTATTATTATTTCAACTGACCATTCGTTTGTGAAAACCTATATCTTAGTTAATTTAAATAATATAAAGATAATTAAGTAAGGAGGAAACAGTAGTTTTTTTTATAGTAAAATATTGATTATATAAATAAAGTGTAAGTAAGGATTAGCTTGTATTCTATCGGTGGAATACCCATTAGTTATAATTACTCTAATAGACATGATAGCAACGGAACGAATTCAAGCATACTGTTGCTCAGAAGTGTTAATGAAGTATGCATGTATTGTATTAATATATGTAACTTTACATGTAACTCTTCATTGTTATGTACATTAACGTGTTATGAGTGTTACATGGTTAACTTAGTATGCACCTCATGTCAGTGATCATACGTTAGCAATATGTATGCTGTAAATTATACATCGACATCAAACATCTTAATAACAGAGCAATACTTGATTACTACTTATTTTGACAAAAGTGTGGCAATTGCTTTCTATATTAGAAATGATAACAAAGTCTAAGTTTTCTAATAATAGTAAAATGTATTAATGTCTTGATATATGTCTTGAACATTATATAAGAATGGCATAGCAAATATGCTCAGTGTTCTCTTTTTATTTCAGCAAAAGTCATTAATAAATTGGGCACATGTATATATATTTACGTATACAATGTAAGGCAAAATAGGTTTTTCAGCAAATTTGGCTCTTAATTTATCATACATAACGACACAAAAATTTAATTATTTGTCACTAGCTGGCTTTCCATTTGAGAAGCATGTCTGACGAAATTGCCAGACACCCGTAGCATGAGCTAGACACAGTTTTCATTTCTGGTTTTGTTTCACGGTTGAATTACTCTGCAAAATATTATAGTTTTCAATTCACATTTATTTTTTTGTGTTTATTGCAAAATTGTAAAAAAGCGATAGCATTTATTATGCAGATTCAATGTTTACAGAAAACCACAGCTCTTGAGGATAAAGCAACGCCTACTGTACTATAAAATTTTTCATTTATTAACAAGTTGTCGCTCACCTATTGCTATCGTATGAATGTCATATATATTGTTCGTTTACAAAGCGAGTAGAATAATAAATTTTCTAATCTCTGTGTGAACACTGGGAACTTACAATTTGTTGAAATTTACATTTGGTTTATATATGTAACTGGGGCATGAAGCACACTCGTTTACTGAACAAAACGGGATGCGATTAATCCAGGTTGATTTCTATACGGCAATCAAAGCAAAGAAAGCTACACCCAATCCAAAACTATAGATTCGTCGTTGCACGTTTCCCCCAGAGGCCACCGCAAAGGGAGCAAAAAGGATGAAACGCTACTAGATGTATTGGATCATTGGCAAGATGAGAAAACCTCAAAATGCTGATTGCTGATGAAAGAAAAAAGCATCAACAAGAAGGATGAAAATTATTACCAAAGAAAATTTTTTATGTTTGCGAGAAGGGCACAGAAGCACAGAAGCCAAAGTACCCCAGCACGGGTTTTGTTCTTTTCTTGAACTAACGAGAATGGAATCAATTTCAGACATTGATAAGCCTACAACTGTAGGCGATGCAGTAGACGTTAGTATGGATGCCGATGAAGATTACGCAGAAAATGGTGAGGAAGGAGAGCAAGAAAATGATGATGATTTAAACAACATGGATTCTGCAATGGATATTGATATAGAGGAGGAGGACGATGACAATTTGGAAGATGAAGATAATGAGGAAGAATATACACCTATTGAAAACTCGAATAATCCCAATGATGATAATAATGAAGAAGACGAAGAAGCTCCAAAGAATAATGATAACAACAACACTAAATCTAAGAATAGCAAAAGTACAAAATCTAACCTTACAGGGAAAAGAGGTAGGCCTAGATTAAAGGAAGTTGATGAATTACCAGAGGATTACGAGATTGCTGACGATGAGATCATAACCTTGGACGATCCCAAAGGAGATTCAAAAATTGATGCCATGGGGAACTTGAAGGGAGGGAGACAGTTTAGAGTAAAGAGTTTCAAGCTTCCAGGTAAGGGTGATAAACAATACGCCATCAGTACCGATGTTGCCAGATCAGTCGGTTACAGGGACTCTTATTTTTTGTTCCAGAGGCATCTCCGCTTGTTCAGAGTCACTTTAACTGAAGAGATGAAAATGGAATTGATAGCCACGGGTATTTTGCCTACGCAATTCAAAACAAGACAGGCATATCTGGTGGCCGTGAGATCAACGTTCAAAGAGTTTGGTGCAAAGGTCATCGTTAACGGTAAACAAATAATTGATGATTACTACGAAGATGCAGCTAGAGCAGCAGGTGCTATTGAAGGTGCACCGGTGTCGTTAAACACAGAGTTCTATTCCACTCCTACAAACTCTAACCCAGCATTGATCGACAAGCAAAGGAATCTGACTGTATTGGTAAGCAACAACGTCGTTAGTGATGGTGAAATCAGTTGGATGCATGATCATGCCATCAAAACTCGTCAATTTGAATCAATGATGTTATTTGATAGATCAGAGGCTCTAAAGGGTAAGGTTCAACGGGATGTTTACACTGGGCTCAACTTTGTTCCGGATTTTACTCAACCTACAAGGGCACATTGGGAAAAGATCAGCGATGACTCTAGCAACATGACTGTGGAGACCATTCTCATAGGCCACAACATCCAAAAAACAGGATTAGCTTCTGTACCAACAGAAATTTTTGATGATTGTGTCGATGAGGAGACCAGAGCTGCTATTTTACAACAACAAGAATATGAACACATTTGATTGTATCTCTATATTCCATTTGTATATTAATATTGTTAACCATAAAATGCAAGGTGGTCGCTTTGTCTTTCTTTGATTCTTTTAAATTTACGCTTGACTCATCGTGATGTAATATCAATAAGCCATATCCACTTTTTTGAGTGGGCACCTTGAGCCATATTTTTGAGGTTCTGGGTGACCAACTAGAGAAATTGCTGGCAGGTAATTTGGCGATAGCATAGAGGCACAAACAGCAACTCTATTTTGAAGCCAAGTGTCTGCTCTTTCAACATATTTATGGGTATTATTGAGAAAAGTTCTTTTCATTAGTATCTTGACACCTTTCTATAATAATATTTTTTAACTAATTCATGAAATCAGAAGAACTCAAGTCCTTTTCGACGAGCGAGGAGAAGCTAAGTTCAGTCCAGTCAGTGGTGTCTGGGTCTCTTTCAGGGCTAATTGTGAGGTTTGTTATTGCACCTATTGATATTGTCAAAATTAGGCTTCAGTTGCATCCAGACTCTGTTCGGTATTCAGGTGTTTTCTCAACCATCAAAACCATTTACACGAATGAAGGAATCCGAGCATTTTGGAAGGGTAATCTTCCCGCCGCAATGATGTACATCATATATGGTGGCGCCCAATTTTGGGCTTATAACAACATGCTGAAAACTTGGGAATCGTTTACACCTAAACGATATTCTGAAAACACAATACTCAAAAATATGACCATAGGTTTTACTGCTGGGCTGTTTGCTACAGGTTCTTCGTATCCTTTTGATCTGTTGAGGACGAGACTTGCTTCTAACGATGGGCAGGCATTCCGATCGCTTTTGTTCGAAATCAAGAGCATCTGGAAGGAAAAAGGAATCAAGGGATTCTTTGGGGGTTGCATAATCAGTATGTTTTACGTTGGTGGAATGACAGGCATTAGTTTTGGTGCGTATTCAACTATTATGCGCATTGGTGAGTCAGACGATTGGGGTAAAATCTCATTATCATCAATAGCAGGTGTCTCCGCCGGTACCATTAGTAAAGTTTGCGTTTATCCACTAGATATGATCAAGAGGCGTCTTCAGATGATCAAATCTGGTAACAGTGATTTACTAATACAGTCCTCCAATAATAGAAGTCGTGGTCAAGTTTCAGCAATTGAAATAGCTAAGAGTATATTGCAAAAGTACGGTATTAGGGGTCTTTATAGAGGTTTGACGCCTTCGTTAATTAAAAGTGTACCAGCTACTGCAACTTCGCTTTGGTGCTTTGAATTCTTTTCTACTTGTTTCAGAGAATATAACCATAAAATGTCATCGAAATGATTTGGTATTCCTTTCTCTTTATAGATATCATGTATATATGCTGAACCTTTTATAAACTATTTTCTTCATTAAATAATATTACGTCAGATTTATTTTTGCTTTTTTAAATGATCTATAAACAATTACATTAATAGGACCACCCTGTCAAAAATGAGTTTTGTTCTTCACTTTCGTCTTGTTTATCCAACAAAGAAGTCCACGACTCAAACTCAAGACCAATTTCACCTTTCAATTTTTTGGTTGATTCTTGCTCCAAAAGCTTCCTGTAACTCCAGTAGTAAAAATCTTCCATGTTATATCTTTGTTTAAAAAACACCTGTGTGAAAATCTTGACCAACGATGAAACATTCGGATGATAGTGATTCAATAAAGTAGACATTTCCCATAAGGATGAACCGAGTGCATTGGCTTTAGAAGGCTCAGGCTCATTTTCATCGTAAGGATCAACGTAATTGACATCTGACGTTTGTTTATGGATTAATAACATACATGTTGGATGCAATTTTAATAAATTGTAAATGAAGGGGACACAACATATAATACCTGAAGGTGGAGCTGATAAACATAATCTTGCTAATCTTTTGATGAAACTTGCAACTGTTGAAGCTGGTAAATGTGTTGAGCTCATGAATAACTCCAGTAATCTAAAGAATCTGGCACTTTGTTCTATGTGTAAAAAGTCTGAAGTTAAAACAGCATAAAGATTTTTGTAAAAATCAGGATACTCTAAGTTATTGCTTTTCATCAATTCCCATAAACCATTAAGCGCCAAAATTGAAAGTGTAACTTGTTTTTTCTCAATACCATAAGCGTATATACTGGAAAGAAAGTCCAATAACCTTTGTGGCTCATTCATGTATGGAATGATTCGCTTATGAAGGATATTCAAAATACTCTGATATTCACTTATACCCATTGGTAACGAAATCAGTTTGATCATAAATTTTTCAAAGTTTATTTTAAAATAATTGATTGCATAAATGGTATTCTTTTCAGCATTTGTCGCCCAAAGATCCATATCTAAGATTGTATCTTCAGATTCATATAACTCATTCAACTTTAAAATTGTTAAAATTTTTGATATAATCAATTTGACTTGTTGTTCGTTCTCTTTATTCACATCTTCAATAATTGAATCTTTCATGATGAAAAAGAAATAGTACTTGAGATCCCAGTATTTATTGAAAAACATCTCTTGGAATTCCAACAACAGATAGTCATCAATTGTGAAATCGGTTTCGTTGATATTAGACACACTTCCACTAATCAATAATGTCATTATAATATTTTTATACAGATTAACAGGAAAGTATGGCTGACCTTTTTCAAAACCATTGTGAATTGATTCTTCACGAATAAATTTCATTAGAACTTCCAGTATATCTAATTTCACACTTGCAACAGTTTCATTCTCGGTTTCCATGGACCAAATCTTGAATAATATATTCTGAAATTCTTCGTATTTTCCTATAATCCATTTTGAAACTGTTCTTTGGTTTTCTGATTCGGATTTAGTGATTCGTAGATACCTTTTGCTACAAAATGTAGCAAAAATTTCGTAAAGTTCGTTGACAATAAATCTTATAAGTACCATGTTTGATTCATTTATCTGCTTTGAAAGAGACTTAAGGCATTTCAACAATTTTGTCAACTGATTGTAATTTGTTGGAGATTTTTCAATAGCATGGCGTATTTCTTTAATTTCTTTTGCAGACAGAAAACTTCTATTCTTTTTCATTGTGACCGTTTCAGGCGTATTGATTCCTTTCTTCTTCTTTGCACTCACCATAGATATCTACTAGCTATACAAAGAAAGACTCAAATATCAAAATTTTTTTTCTGATTCAAATTTTTTCATTAGCACAGCCGAAGTTTTGGCATTTTCTTCATCTCTTTCACAACATTCAAATTATTCGAACTGCAGTGATTTGGTGAACGTAGATGAAGCTAACGCTTCAAATGACACCACTTTTGTATACTCACTGATAAATCAACTTACTGGCTGCCAGAAACTGAATTTAAGAGGCGCAATACCTTCTCTCTAAAAAAGGTTATTGCATCATCCATCTCTTTAATTTACGATTTGAATTATTACTATTTCAGACAGCTACATGATTGTATACAACTCTATAAAAATTTAATCGACATTGATTTCTGGAATTTCAAAGTCCGAACCGATTTCTTCGTCTTCTGAGACAGGCAAAGAAGCTTCTCCATTTGTTTTTGAGATCTTGACATCCACAGCAGGAGTCACTTCAAAAACAACGCTTTTCATTTTTTCAACATTTTCTTTGTTATCAGCACTAACCACTAAATTAGTGTATTGAGTCTCAATCTTGATTTTCTTGTCTTTAATTTCAACTTTTTCCTCTTCAAATTTCCTCTTTAAATCACTTCCAATATCAACCTTTTCTAATTCGACTTCGTCAATAGCCTCTTCCTCAACTACCTCTTCTTCTGTTTCTTCTTCTTCTTCTTCTTCTTTTTGTCCTCCTATTTCTCTCCTTGATGAAACACCTAGTTGTGGAATCAGAGGCAATCTTGGGTTCATTAGTAAACTGACAATTTCACTTTGGCTGTCCTCCAAGATCGAAACAATCATTGGATAAGCACTGATTGAACCTTTAGATTTACCAGGATAAAGTGCAATGTATTCTAGCAATTTCTTATCTTGTTTTAATCCACCATTCAATGCATCCAGAATAGACCATCTAACAATAGCGTTCAGTTTACCTGTGCTCAAGTCACATTTAGTGACCAAAACCTTAAAAAGATCTCTAATAATAGCCATGATGTTTTTACTGGTGTACTCTAAAAATGATTTTGGAGCTGAAAGGTAATCGGAAAACGAAATTGTTGACTTTTTACCGTTTTTCTTTTTTAAAGATTGCTGTTGCAGTGATACCGAGGATGATGCACCTGAAGTAGGAATTGACGCAGGGCTTGGTAGCTGAAAGGATTCGGTGAGGATAAAAGATGAGTCAATAATACGTGTTAAAATCGACATATCTGACCATCTTTCAGTTAAATTCAAACACTTTGATGTCAAATCAACGATTAGACTGATGTTATCCTTTGACTTTAATAGCAAGGCCTTGTTAACATGAAGTTTACCGTTTTTTGCAACAACAGGAATTGAGGAATCTAATGTCGCTAGAATGTCGTACATATGAGGGTACATATCAGCTGAAAATATTTTGGTAAAGTTGATTAGCGTTTTCAGTGAAGCGTTTTGAACACTGAGAAGAGAGTCATTGATAGCATTATGAAGTTCATCACCTCTAACACTAGCTTGAATGTTTGTCAATGTTGGTAAATTTACCATCAAGGTTGTTAAAGAAATCAAATCACCAATTGGAACGGCAACAGTATTAGGTGTAGATATTTCAAGTTGAGCTTGAACCAAAAGTAACAACAAACAAATTCTATCAGAAGCTTGTCGAATACTTAATGGATTTTCGTTAACATCAATGTCTAAACTTCCAAATAAATATTTATGATTGCTTCCTTTTTGAGATTCAGATGCTGACGCCTTTATTTTACCTGTATAAACAGGGTTTGTTTCCAAATCAAGTAATGATTCATACAGCGTTAAAACAGAACGTAGCTCAACAATTAAATCGTTCATCCTTTGACTCCATTGCTCCAATATATCTGTTCTCGACAAGTTGAAAGATAATAATGCTAAGCATTTCAAGGAGCTGGTTAAAACTGATGGACTCAACTTGTTGATATTTTCCCCACTAGCTACAATAGTCATTAGCTCCTTTTCTAATTTAGCTCCAAATGGTCTAAAAGTATTTGAATGGCACAAAATCAACTTATACAAAACAGGAATGACTTCGTTAGGTGAAATTTTGACTAATCCAATTAGTCCACCAATTATACCGCTGATTTTAGGGGTTAACACTTCACGAGTGAGATTAGCCTTTCCTCTAATTCTATCCATAGTAAAATCAAGACTTTCTATAGTAGCTCTCAAGCAAATCATGTCTTGTTGTGAAGGATTTTGCTCGTTTGCAATAAAACATTTGGACTCCAAAATCTTAATCAAACCAGCGATACAGTTTGTAATATGACTGGTATTAAGTAAAAGTGAAGGATGGCGAACTACTAGTTGGAACAGCCTGGTGGCTCTCCATCTAATTTGCGTGTGGTTAGAACGTAATAAGGTAGTGATCCTTGTCAAAAGAGTTACCTGCTCAACGTTGGAAGCATTTGAAATGAGATCAAAATCGCACATAAGCTCACCTATAAAACTAAGAGGCACTGACTCAATCCTTTGATCATTAAGCAAGTTCAGCAATACATTCATCTTGCCAGGTTGTTAACGTCTCCTATCGATAAAAAAGGAAGGATTGAAAAATTTTTTATCAAGAAAAAAAATCCATTAGAAACTGAAAAGTAGATCTTTCTTCTATTGTGAAATACTAAAATTTGTGCTTTTAACACAGCAATGAATATTTTATTGAACGAAAGTACCACTAACGATTCCTTTATCACTTACAGTAATTTAGGTGTGAAATTACATTGTGCCATCACGGGTCCCGTTGATGTCAGTCGAACCAAATTTGAAGATCCATTAAGACCATACTTCGATGTTAGTATAATACCATCCACAGGCGTTTCAACAACGCAAGAAGTTGCATTGGCATCACAGTTGAGCAAAATTTTAGACGAAGTTGTTGATTTAAGGTTTTATGCTAGAAAACAGCTAACTGTGACGGTTCAAATAATTGACCAGTCTAAAGATGAATGGAACACATTATTAGTCGACGTTGTCAACGGTGTATATTTGGCTTGCTTGAAAGCCGGAATCAAACTTTCTTGTAGTTTTTGGGGATCCAAAATGATGATCCACAACGGAACAACCATTTCAAAATTTTCAAATAACGATGCCATCTGTAGTGTACATAGGGCTATCTGGGGTATTAAAAATGGCGGTTTAGATCAGCTTGTTTTTCTTGATTCCAATGGAGAGTTTGGAGAGAGTGATGTTTGGAATATTTTAGATGAATCAGGTAAAATAGTCGAAAGTGATATTGATCAAGTAAGAGACATAGTTAAAGCCCAAGTTGCCAAAGAATTAATATTCAAATGATATATCTCTTTTTGAATATGTCAATATATTACATTAAAACCTAAATTAAATAAATGTTCAACAAAAACAATGTTAATATGAGTGTATAATAATAATCCTTTACTTACAATCTAAATCTATAACTTCAACTTTTCCAAGTTTGCAATAGTTGCTTCCAAACCTTCTATTTCCGCTGTAGTTTTACCCAAGTTTTCTTGGTTTTTGGCTTTGGCAACATCAGATGCCTTGGCCTCATAATCTGATGCACTTAACACCTTTTCCAAATTCTTCAATGAACCAAAAGCCTTTGCTAACTTTTTGTTATATTTGGCGATTTCATTGTCAATGTCAATCATACCCTTAACTAAAAGGTGAACATTAACATTTGGAATGACAGCAGCTAAAACACATCCTGACGGAATATCTTCAACGTTTGAAACAACGGAAACAGTATCGACAGCTTTAATCAAAGAAATAATGGAATCCTTTTGAGAGTCAGCAATCTTATGTAGTTCTGGCTTAGTGGCTTCGATGAAAACTTGTCCGTTTTTAGTGATACCATATTGAGCCAAAAGAGATCTAGCGCTCTTGGTGATTTCTAAAACTAATTCGTAAGAGTCACAAGCATTTTGGTTGTCATATTCAGAAACATATGCTGGATATGGAGCCTTGATGATAGTTGGAATGGACTCCTCAGTAGAACGACGTGGTAAACGTTGCCACATTTCCTCTGTAATAAATGGCATGAATGGATGAATTAATTTCAACGCACCATCGATACAAGTGTACAAGGTATCTCTAACAGACTTTTGTTGTTCTTCGGTACCTTCAGTAATCAAATACTTTGAGTTTTCAATGTAAACATCACAGAAATCGTAAAGCCAGAAATTGTAAATTGAAGAAGTGGCTTCGTAAAAGTCTCTAGCTTCCATAGCTCTGTTGACAGTTTCAGAGGTTTTAGTTAACTTATGTAAGATCCATTTTTCGACCAATGATTCTTTACCAGACAAACCAGCCTTTGCAGGTGGTACATAGCTGTCACCCAATCTCATCATAACAAATTTGGTTGCTTGAAAAATTTTATTACAGAACTTTCTGTAACCAGCGACACGCAAAATATCCAAATTGATATCACGTCCACCAGTGGTGTAAGCACATAACGCAAATCTTAAAGCATCTGTACCACACTGAGGAATACCATCTGGATAAGATTCTCTTTGACCAAGCTTGGCTTTTTCAATTTCCTTCTGATCAATGTTACCAGCATACAATTGTTTATGCAAATCTTCCAAGCTAATACCATTGATGACATCAGATGGATCGATAACATTACCAAGAGACTTGGACATCTTTCTACCTTGAGCATCTCTAACCAAAGAATGACAAAAGACTTCCTTGAATGGAATATCACCAGTAAGCTTTATACCCAGTAGGATCATCCTAGAAACCCAGAAAAACAAAATATCCCACCCAGTTTCAAGCATAGACATTGGATAAAATTGCTCCATGTCTTTGGTTTTTTCTGGCCAGCCGAGGGTAGAAAGTGGCCACAAACCAGAAGAAAACCAAGTGTCCAAAACATCTTCATCTTGGTGTAGAGTGAACTTTTGACCACAGAACAACGCATTAGCTTTTTCTTGAGCCTCTTCCAAGTTACGACCAGCAACCCAGTACTCTCTATTGTTTCTATCAGCCTCAGTAGTTTCACCTTCAATTTCAACGAAATAGACGGGACATCTGTGACCCCACCATAATTGTCTGGAAATACACCAATCTTGAATATTTTCCATCCATCTATAAAATTCCTTTTCAGAGGATTCAGGTTGGATGTTAATCTTACCTTCTTTAACTGCCCTAATGGCTTCTTGAGCCATATCTTTTTGTGCAACCCACCATTGTGGTTTCAAGTAAGGTTCAATAACGTCACCAGATCTAGAACAAATTGGTAAAGTCATTTCATTACCTTCTTGAGAAACCAATAAACCCTTTTCTTGCAATTTGTCAATGACAATCTGTCTAGCATCAAATCTCTTGACACCTTCATATTCACCACAATTTTCGTTCAAGAGACCATCATCAGTGAAAATGTTAATAAATTCTAACCTATTTCTTTTACCAGTTTGGTAATCATTGAAATCGTGGCCAGGAGTAATTTTAACAGCACCAGTACCAAATTCCATGTCAACAGCTTCAGCATCGGTAATGATAGGGATGTCCTTATCAATGAATGGATGTTTGACAAATTTACCGTGCAAGTGTTTGTATCTGGAATCATCTGGATGAACTGCTACACCAGTATCACCAAAGATAGTTTCAGGACGGGTGGTTGCAACTACCAGCTTTTCGTCAGAGCCAACAACAGGGTATGCAAAGGAAGTAAGAACACCAAATTGAATCTTGTCATCGTAACCAGGAACTGAAATCATAGTATATGGAGGGACAGATTTGTTATCGACTTCTAAGTTGGAAAGAGCAGTATTCAACTTGACGGACCAGTTGACTAATCTTAAATCTCTGTAAATGGTTCCATCGTCGAAAAGTTTAACAAATGCTTCAGTAACGGCCTTTGAACGCGATTCATCCAGTGTGAAAGCTTCCCTAGTCCAGTCATAAGATGCACCCATCTTTTGGAATTGTCCCTTGATTCTTTGTTGGTATGAGTCTTTCCATTCCCAAATCTTTTCAAGGAATGCTTCACGTCCATAGTCGTGTCTTGTTTTCTTTTCCTTAGCCCATACATTCTTTTCAACAACAGACTGCGTAGCAATACCAGCATGGTCAAAACCAGGAACGTAAAGTACGGTTTTACCCTTCATTCTATAGTACCGGATGAGTGTGTCCTGAATAGAAACGGTCAAAGCATGTCCAATATGAAGCGCACCAGTGACATTTGGGGGTGGAGCAGGAATTACAAACGCTCCCTCTGGCTTTATTTTGCCATCCTTAGTGAATTCAGGTTCAAAGAACCCTGATTTGACCCACCACTTGTACCAAGAGGATTCAACTGCTGCAGGGTTGTAAGCAGAGAAAGAAGGGTCATCTAATGGAACCAGGATCTTCTTTTCACCTGGAACAGTCTTGTCGACATATTCAACAACTTCTGCAACAGGCTTTTGTTGCTTGGCTTTCTTTTCCTTGTTCTTTGCAGCATTAGCAGCTAACGCGGCCTGTTTGGCCTTCTTGGCTTCGAATTTTGCCAGCTTTTCAGCCTTCTTTTTCTCCTTCTCGATTTCCTTGGCTGTCTTTTCACGTACTTCAGACATGGTGCGTATAAATCGATGCGTAGAACCTGTTACTCTTCGTAAAGGTAGCATTAGATGGCAAACTTTTATTGAGTCACTTTTTTCACTCAAAATTTCAATGAAAAGCTACTAGAAGAAAAATCAACACATGGAAACGTGTCACCAGGTGCACGGGTTTTTAGGAGCAATAAGCGTTGTTTGACCAATTTTGATGAACAGAGAGTTATTAGAACTTGTTGGGAAGTACTGGAAGGACTTTAGTACCATTGTTTCGATTAAAAATACGAAGTTTCCGTCACTTTTGATCAGTATTTTTACCAGATGCCAGAATAGTAGTCAGTTTCAAGATTATATCAAGACCGTAGAAGACGTACCGGCACATTTGAAGCTTGCGTTGATGATGTCGGCTTCTTTAATCACAGATGGAAAAGATATAGATCTGAAAGATGGCCAGAGAATCGTTGGCTTGGCCAAAGAGCTCTCTGGAAAAGCAGAGTTAGACTCGCAATCGATAACAGAGTCAATATCCAGGGCTCCCAATTTTTGTGCATTGTTAGGCAAGGATCTAGCGGCACAGATTTTGTTGCTGATTGATTTAGAAACGATTTGCAAGGTTCCGCCAGCCAACTTGCCTAACAAAGTGCCTTTGCTAGAAGAATCAGACTTGATCAGAAACTTTTCACCGAATGAGAAACAGGCAATAAGACAGTTCTGCTCTAAGGCAATTCTTTGTGCCCGTTTGGATGTTCAGTTACAAAGAGACGATAAGCTGGGGCGGAAGTGGAGATCGGAGATTGAAGAACGACTTAACAAATTCAAAAAGGCGCCAGAGACCAAGGCAGTTAGACCGCTGGCGGTCCCATTGGAGACCAAATCTAAAAAGAGAGGTGGAAGAAGACAGAGAAAGATCAAAGAACGCCTACAGATGAGTCAGGTTGAAAAACTGCAGAATAGAGTTGTCTTTGGTGAAAGAGAAACAACAAAAATTGTTGGAGATGAAGAGATTGGAATGGGTCTGCTAGACCGCAAAAGGGTCCAAAACGTTCGCACTATTGCCAAACCTACAAGAGAGCCGCAGGAGGATAAAGAGGCTAGCAATGACAATTTTGAAAGTGATTTGTTGCAGTTTCTATAGATCAAAACGCCTAAAGAGGCAAAACGTCAACAAAAATTAAATTGTCTTCTGTGAACACTACTTTCTTTATAAGATCTCTACTGAAAGATGTCTTTTATAGGTAATATATTTAACAAGAAGGACGTGGACGACTTGTCGAAGGATGTAGGATCATTGAGTTTTACTCAGAGTCCTAAAAGAAACCCAGATGCTATGTCAATCTCTTCAAGTTCGCCAACTAGGTCGCCAGTGAATAAAGAAAACAAATATCCAATTACGCCCCAAAGATACGGTAACAACATCGCACTGTTTGGTGCATCGAGGCTTGATAGAGAGTTTTTTACAAAGGCCAATACGGCCAAAACAAAGAGATTAGTGACCGTGTGTCAGATGTATTTTCTGGATTACTACTGTGATATGTTCGACTACGTTATCACCAGACGTCAGAGGATCAACCAAGTTGAACAGAAACTCAACATTTCAGCAATATCTCAAGATGAACAGGCAGCTGCTTGGACGGATTACACGCTCAGGGAAAGATCATTCCTCAGAAAACGCAGAATCAAACCTAAAAATAAAGATTTCAATATCATCACACAAGTTGGTCAAGGTGGTTATGGTCAGGTTTTCCTGGCTAGAAAGAAAGATACAAAAGAAATATGTGCATTAAAGGTGCTAAACAAAAGGCTGCTTTCAAGAACAGACGAAACAAGACACGTGCTGACAGAACGTGACATTCTAACCAACACTCGTTCTGAGTGGCTGGTCAAATTATACTATGCTTTCCAAGACGTTGAAAATGTTTACATGGCAATGGAATTTGTCCCTGGTGGTGATTTTAGAACACTTTTGAACAACGCTGGTTGTTTGATCCCCCAGCACGCTAGATTCTACATCTCGGAAATGTTTGCTGCCGTCAACTCACTTCATGAACTAGGCTACACGCATCGTGATCTTAAACCTGAGAATTTTCTTATTGATGCCCGTGGACACATCAAGTTGACTGATTTTGGTCTTGCTGCTGGTACTGTTTCTACTGAGCGTATTGAATCCATGAAACTACGTCTTAATCAAGTCAAAGACCTTGAATTTCATCAAGCACAAGATCGTTCTGTCTCGGAAAGACAGAGACTGTATAGATCACTGCGGTCAAATGATATTCACTATGCCAACTCTGTTGTTGGATCACCAGATTATATGGCTTTAGAAGTCCTGGAAGGTAAACCATATGACTACACGGTAGATTACTGGTCTTTAGGATGCATGTTATTTGAGACAATTTTGAGTTACACTCCTTTCTCTGGTAAATCATCGGATGAAACGTACGCAAATTTGAAGAGATGGAGACAAGTTCTTCGCTGTCCACGTTATGATGATGGAAAGCCTGTCTTTTCTGACAGAACATGGCATTTGATAACGAAATTAGTTGCAGCACCTAATGAAAGGCTACGTTCTTTCAAACAAATTATGTCGCAACCATACTTTGCTGAAGTTGATTGGATCAGCTTGAGAAATACAATTCCACCTTTCACTCCACAATTAGACGATGATGAGGATGCAGGCTATTTCGATGACTTTACAAATGAAGCTGATATGGCTAAGTATAAAGACGTTATGGCAAAACGGGCTCATGATGAGCATATTGCAAATGGCACGATTGGAGCTGGTAAGTTTGTTGGTTTTACTTTCAAGCATAAAGATGGTAAAAATGTTGGCAAAGATGGAATTTTAGATTCAATCATGATTGATCTTGATTCTAGTAACTCTAGACCTTTTGATACTTTATATTGAAAAATAATGCTTTCTAAAAGTATCACATTCACTTTGCTCAAATTCAATACCCCTCTCACAGTTTTTCCAATTAACTTTATTCTTTTGATTGATTAGAACAGCTATGGTTTTACGTGCAAAAAGATTATCAACAGGTTCTGTCTCCTTCAAAGCCAATAGGAACCTTGTTAATCCCTTATCATCATTCAAACCAAAATATATGTAAGGTTTACTATTAACGATATTCCAGAAGTTCTCCAAATCGCTATTTGGCTCGAATTTATGTAACTGAGGTCTCGTTTTACTCAACCCCTTTTTCTTAGATACCTTTATATCGTAATCAATTTGATTTTTGATGGTTTTCTCCAACGCTGATGCCTGCGATTTTAAAATTGGTAAAAACTGTAGATGTGCATGAACTTGATCTTTGTTGCTGGTTTGCCACGTTACCATTGCAAACGACTTTGAATTTTTGACTGTCGACTTAGTCGAAGTAAACATGCTAATAAGATTCTTTTCATAAATTTTGTATTGTTTGTAAAAATGTGATTCTTCTAGTGGTCTTTGAAGTATTGGAGAATGTTCAATAGGGACAATCATTCCATGCCCAATAAAGCCCTTGCCATTATCCAATCCTAAGGGTCCTTTTGTGATTGAAATGTAACCATTTGGTGATTTATCCACAATCAACTGCGATTCAAACTTAGGATTAGTGGGGCAGAGAAAACACTCCTCAGATGTTATGGCATGAAGTCGTTTTTTGTTAGGTGAACTTTGATTGAAATCAGCTTTTCTCTTCTGAGTTTGTAATAATGGAGTTGTTGATATTGATGAAATATCATCTTCGAATGGTAAAGAAAAAGCATAAAACCATCTGCCAGTACCCTTCTTGGCTAAACTAATAAATCTGCACACTCTCCCGTTTGCATTGAATGGTTGACGTTCCAAAAAAGACGAACTTTTTTCATTTCCACTTGCAAACCAATACCTTGGGACTTTTTCAAGAAAAACATCTAGCTCCATTGAAGAGAACTGAGTATTTTGCTGTTCATGTGCAATTGTTCTTGGCCAATCTTCAGTGAATAAAATATCAACATTTTCTTCAACGTTCTCTAAACCAACCTTGATTGTTTGCTTTCCCGTCCTAATCGTGTGGATACTAGAGTTACCAAGCCCAATGGGATTTATACTAGATCCAAGACAATATATAGGTATCCTGGTGCTCAAGACGCCGTCCTGATTGGAGAACGTAGAAAGACAAAAACACACTTCGATTTGAGACTTATCAACTTGTTTATTGACTAACCTCACAATAGTATCCAGTGTTTCATCTTTTCCTGGATTTAGTACCAATATTCTCATCGAAAAGCCTTATTTTTGTATCAATATTCTACTATTAATAAAAACTAAGAGGTTCTCTATGGAAAAATAAATTTTCCTTCCTTCCCTAAATTGTTCTTGACACTCAAAATATTATCTGTGCTTTTTTGACAGAAAGACCAGTTCGTTCTATTCAGATACCGTAAACGTTCAGTCAGTGTCAAAACTCGAACGTTCTTGTTCTTCGTAAGGCGAAATCTCTTTTGGCAGTTATTATTTCAATAAAAAGATACTGAAACTTGACTATAAAATTAGTTTCAAATTTATTTGAGACCTGTTGCATCGCTTTTGTCATATTCAATCGACACAAAATTTACTGTACGTTTGCTCCAAGCAAACATATGCTTATCTAACGGAATTTTAGCTGAGCTTAGTTTACTAAAATTGTTACGTAAGCGAAATTAAAGTTTATCATTCTGATCTTTGGACTCTTGATATTTTGGTGGGTTTCAAGTGACGTTCCAGATGGACCAGATCACAACCTTGATAACCAGTTTGGGAAACTGTGTTGCCACTGATATCGAAAATCCCACGTTAGAGTTTCGACGATTGAAGTTGCTATGGCAGCTGGTACTAGGAATCGAAGAGCCTTCGAACTCTATCGAGCTTCTTATTATTAGCAATACTCTCTTTGTATTAATATCATCGGAAAAAGATATAGGTGATGCTAACCTTTCAAGATCAGAGGTAGAAGCTTTAGATAAACAGAGCGGCACGCAAGATGACGCTAGTTTGTTGATTGGCGTTCTAAATAAAGTAAGGAAAACAGTCTACCTTCATGCCGATCTAGTTTCTAACGCAGCCATTGAGGAATACATTGCAACTTTACTAGCCAAGGATTTAGAATTAAAATTAGAGAACAGCGAAATAGACACTGTGTTTGATTGTGAAGATAGGGTATTGAGAGATGGTTACAAAAAAGGATTAGCGATGCTTTTAATGGCATTCAATGAGAACGACTCAAAAACCCATATGTTGAATTTGCTAATTAGTTCAAGTAAAAATATTGTTAGTGCCTTCCTGAAAGACAGAAGATTATCTTATATGATCGAAATGGATTCAATAATTGACTATCACCAACAGATAGTAAGTGTCATGAGATACATATTTCGGAAACATACTGGTTATGATGAAATGATCAACAGTTTTTTTACTGAAAATCCAATCTTTCCTTTGCTGAGAGCAACAAATGAAACAACTACATTGTTGTTGAAGAAATTAGAACTTCCTTTGTTGCTGAATATTATTACTCAGATGTGTCAAGCAGAGAAAGAAAAAAACAAAGAACTACCTATCACAATGGAGTTCATGCCTCAAATATTAAAATACTATATTGATTCGTTAGCAGAGGAGGGATACTCTAACGATGAAATTGAAGAAGATTTTTATGTCAAAATGATTAAAACATGTACTCTTAAATGGGTGGACAACGTCCTCGATACAAAAGAGTATTTGAATCAGCTGATTGATTTATCTTTAGTTCCAAGTGCAATGCCTTATGTTTTCCATGATGTCAAGTTGCCAAACATCCACATGAGGAGGGCATTATATAGTCTTAAAGAAGCTATTCGTTTGAAAGATATTTTTTTCAATGGATGGCTACAAAGATCTCGGGAATTGCCTGTATTGATAGAAGCAGAAACAATGTGGAATGAAAAATTGACGAAACAGAAGTGGAAAACCCTAAAACACAACTATCTACTCATAATACAAAACAATCGCTTGGCAAATATGCGTTACAGAGAAGCCACAATGTGTAAATATATGAGTATATGGGTTGGCAAGATAGGAAGGTTGAATGAATTAGAATCATTTATTACTAGAATCCGCCTTCACAGCTTTTGGGAAAGATGGTCTTTGAAAATTTCAGAGTTAAGGGAAAACGAATTGGCAAAATCAAAAAAGATATCAATCAACAAGCTCAAACTATATTTTTCCAAGTGGAAGAAAGCTAAGGAGCAGCAATTTCTAGGTAGGCGGTCACAATTTCAGGAGCTACAAAAAGTAAGATTTTTCAACCTTTGGTCATCAAAAACATCTAAAAGACACGATCTTCTAATAGCCTCTAACAAAAGATATGAAAAAAACTGTAAAGCTACTTATTTTAATGCATGGAAAAGAATGTCGGAAACATCATTGTCAAAACTACATGAGCTTAATACACTGGAAAAACGTATACACCAAAAAAGAATATTTGATATTCTTCAGCATAAGACTAAGTTGAATGAAATCTTGAAAGAAGCATTAATCAAACGTAATTTTCTAATGACAGAATGGATTTTTTCTTACTGGACAAGCATTTCAAAGTTGTTTCGGCAAGGAACTAATTTTAATAAGAAGACAAACAACTCAATACAAGCAAATATATTCCATAAATGGAAAAAGCAACACGAATTGAATAAATCAGCTGACAACAAATTCAAGACAAAAAGAATATCACACGCTCTGTATCTTTGGCGCTTAAAGCTGCGAGAGAGACAAGTGATTTGCAAAATAGATGAAAGAATTTTTGGAAGAAACTTTGTAAACTGGAAGTTGAATACCCTATTTTCAAAAGCAACATACCAAAAAGATATCAATTCAAAAGCTATCGTGATGGACAAGTGGAAGAACAGTTTCCAAAAGCACGCTGATATGAAAAGGAGATCAGATGAGCTAAGAGCTCTTTATCTAAAGCGACTTTATTACACAATTTGGAAATCTTACAATGAATTGGTAATAGAGTTGAGCACTAGAGAGCTTTATTTTCAAAACAGAAATCAAATCAGCAAAAGCGTGCTCAAAAGATATTTAAGTTCTTGGAGATTAGTAGCTTTGAAATCCGAATTTAGAGCAGAGGATTTGGAAAAGCGTACAGATGAACTCATTAAAGGAAAACTTCAAATGTTTCTAAATGTTTGGAAAGAGAAAAAGGCGGTTTGGGATCAAAATAGGACGAAAGCTTTGGATACTTATCAAAAATCTATTTTCAGAATCATGTTGAGTATCTGGCTTCAAAAATATGACCGAACTTTGGAAAATTTAGAAAAGTTACAGGCGTTACAGGATAATACTGATGTTAGCAATATTAAAGGTATTGTTAGTAAATGGGCGATGAAAATGATAAAAATCAGAAATGATGAAAGAAAATGTCTGGAGTTTATAGCTCGATGGGACAGAAATAGAAAACGAACATTTTTGGAGCTGTGGAGAATGAGACCTTCATTCAACATGGACATAAGTCCATTTGATGACATCTCAGTAGTGAGCACTCCAACACCGACAGAAAAAATTGCCGCTTTCACACCGCGTCGTACTCCAAGGATACAAAAAAGTGAAGCTTCTCTTCTTCAAAGTGTTGAAAGAGTTCGTCGACGTGAGTTGGCAGAGCGATTGGAAAGGTATAAGATTAAGTACTGAATTCAATATTCATACTATGTAATATTAAATTAAAGAAATGATTTTTAATAATGAATTGTATTAAAAAAAAAGCGTTAAACTTATTAAAACTAATTACAAATCTTATAAATTGATAATTTTTGGATGTTTGGCAGTTTGAAGATAACAAATTCCCATTCCTCGTCTTCACCTGCTTCGTGCTCAATAATGTCAATAATGGATTTGACAATACCCCAACCATTATTCAATGATAGATTGATTTGGTCAGCTAAGTGAGATGTCATTTGGGTGGTAACAGAAGCAACTGTGTACTTTGAGTTTGGTTGACGAGAGACGAAACCAAGCTTCATGGATTCACATTGAGCTAACAGAGCTCTAGTTGTCCATTGTGATATCTTGTTATTATTTTTCTTGATTTCGTCAACCATAATCAGACCAGACTGGAACTTTGTGCACCAATCGTTTGAGTCATATTGATTTAAAGCATGAACTGCAATCGGTTTACCATTGATAGTTGCATCTTGAACAGTACGAACAATGACAGGAATAGATTCTTCTTCGTTATGTGGTAAGTCGTATTTGATATAATTGTACGCACGCTTGATAGTTTCCCTAACAGGAGATGCAGTATTGTACTTTACTGCTGCAGATGGATTCAAAGAAGTAGCCAAAAAGCTGTCATTGATCAACTTGGCTTCTTGAGACAACATAGTGGAAGAGTTAGCTTCATTTGGTTTACTGTCGTTTGGACCATTGAAGGTATTTTCGTCCACCTCAATTCTCATAGTATTTGGTCTCTTGTCAAAAAAGATTGAGCCATCCTTCTTAGTAATTTTGATATCCCAAGAGTATTGTGACTTTGATGCACACATGATTTGAGCAAGGATTTCATCAGTAATGAAAATTTTAGCCTTCTTGTCTGCTGCAAGTGCTTTGATGACAGAATCTTCGTTAGTGGTTTGGAAGTCAGTAATTGCAGAGCTGACCACAAGAGGAGTAGGTCTTGGATTATCGTACTTCTTTACATATTGATGAAGCTCACCAGCTTGAGCAACAACTTCAGATTTAGAAACACTCAGGTTAAGCTTACTTAACTTATTCAATTCGAATTCACTGACCTGTTTCCAATTTGATTCAACCTTAATAGATGCTTCACGCTTAAAAGCAGGTTCTTTGGCCCATCTACTGTTATTATTGTTAAAATTTCCTGTGTTTGCTGAGTTGGAACTATTGGAGTTACCTGAGTTACCTGAATTACCTGAGTTGTTAGAATTTTGAGAAGTTGATTTCTTGTTTGCATTTCCAGACTTGTTATCGTTACCAGAATTAGAACCAGAACCAACGGCAGCGGCAAAGCCTGATGGTCTCTTTTTCTGTTGTTTCTTGGTTTTCAAGACAGTGTTGCTGTTGTTGTTACTGTTATTATTAGCATCCACTTGGTTAAAACCCAAGTTGTCCAAATCAATTCCAAACATCTTGGCAACAGATGCACCATATGCATGAAACTGGTCCTTTTCTCTTCTGTTCTTGTTCGTGTTGGCTTGTGGCTGTTCTTCATTGACTGCACTTCTATCAGCAATCTTACCCAAACGGTCTGTTTTCAAAAATGGCGCATATGGCACGCTGTGAAATTTCAAACTGTTTGGAGTTTTGTCAGTAGGACCCCATGGATCGGTTACTGGATTCAAAGTGGATAGATCAAAAGTAGATGGCATTGTTATCCTGTTTGGTACTGCTTACACTAAGAAGATGATGATCTTTACTCTGGAAAATTTTTCATCTGTGCTCATTGCCTTTACAGCTGGCAAAATTTCCAACCAAGCTGAGTGGCGTTGCCAGCTTCTTTGCTAGCGTAAAGTTAAATGGAAGCAGTACAAGTAGACATTGGGCATTTAAAGAAGGGTGAGGTGTCCCTAGGAACATCAATTATGGCAGTAAAGTTTAAGGACGGGGTCATTCTTGGTGCAGACTCGAGAACAACGACCGGAACCTACGTTGCCAACAGAGTCACTGATAAATTAACACAAATCAAGGATAAAATTTGGTGCTGTCGATCAGGCTCTGCGGCAGACACACAAGCTGTTGCAGACATTGTAAAGCAGCATTTGGATATGTATGAATCAACCAACAGCGTAAAGGCAAGCCCTCATTTGGCAGCATCATTATTCCAAGAAATGTGTTACAACAACAAGGACAATTTGACTGCGGGAATCATCTGTGCAGGATTCGACGAACAAGAAGGCGGCAAGGTGTATACAGTTCCTCTAGGTGGTTCCCTGCATGAACACGAATATGCAATTGCGGGTTCAGGATCTGTCTTTATCTACGGTTACTGTGACCAGCATTACCGTCCCGACTTCACTAGGGACGAAGCCGTTGCCTTCATCAAAACTGCACTTGCGGAGGCAATTCGCTGGGATGGTTCATCCGGTGGTGTCATCAGGATGGTGGTGCTTACCGAAGGCAAAATTGATCGTCTAATCTATTATCCGGAATCATTTTAAACTCTTTTCTTCGTTTTTCTCTTTGTAGTTTGTTACATACGCTTAAAAACATCAATTTATATGTGTTAGCATGATTGTTGTTTACAACTCGTTGAAGTCTAAAGGGCCATTGACGACGAATCTCCCAATCACTGGTGTCAAAACAACTTTCTTGGCTCTGGACGACGTTAAAACCCCTGCACTTGGTCTCGAAATAGTCGTATATACTCTTGTTTATGAAAAACACGTTGAAAAGATAATATACATTTCCAAGGCCGACACTACAGGTTTATCACCATCGCATGCCAACGTTAAAACGACTGCTTTGCTAGAATGGATCTTGAGTCTATCACCATCTTCACTACTAGAGTCTTTGTCAAATGTTGAATTTCAAAGCAGTGATGAAAAGTGCCTACAAGGATTAGCAAACGAAAAGTTTGTATCACATACTCATTTTGGCCTTAAAGTTTTACTGCAACGCCATCGCTTCAATCCGGCTTCTTTGTCACCGCAGCTTAAAGTGGAAAAGAACAATATAAATTTACCTGAAATTGTCAAAACAAAAGTTGTACTCTTTACTCGTCCAGAACCCCAGTATTTGTTTCCAAAATCACATTTGAACAAAGAGAAACATCTTCTGGACGGGCCAGGTTTGCTAAAATGGTGGTTGCGAGTGATTGACAGCCTATTCGTCAACATCAAATCCAAATTCATAGATATTGTAGGAGCAGAAGCTAATGAGGTGCAAAGGTTTATTCAGCCAGAATCACAATGGCAAAGAGGTAACATATTTAGTAATTCAAATGAGGATTCAAGGGCTGTTGATTATGTTCCCTTGTTGCCGGATGATCCAAAAGGAAGGTTTTTGGAGCATCTAGTTGTTGAGAATAGAATCTCGAGTATAACATTAGACCAGTTTTGGACAGAACTATCTGCAAGACAAGAGTTTCGGCTGGGTATTACTGTCGGATTGTTGGGTTTTGAGATCACTGAACCCAAAAATAATTGGCATGATTTATCAAACACTCAAAAACTACTCAAGAAGCAATTCTCTCAATACAAGAATGTCATTATTGATAAAGAATACCATCGAAATGGTGACTGGGATTCTTTATATGGAGAGTTGTGCAGAATATTGCGGGCTGATTCATTACCAACTTTAGAGCTGAAAGTAAGAGAAAACATTCCAAAGAAGCGATCAAAAGCAAGAGCCAATGTAAATATGATAAATACATTAAAGCCGCGATCTAAAAAACGGAAAACGAATTGAACTTTTGCAAGACTCAATAATAATTGAATATTCATGTCCAAATTCAAAAGCCGAAAAGTTCAAGTTAATTAACTAATTAGTTCATTGTTGTCTAGCTAGTTCTATTTGCAAATACCAATTATACTACAGGCCATACCTTGCCTCATGTTGGTAAACTGATTCAAATAAAAAGTTGAAATTTTCTGCAACTCACAAGTAAATGCCGAGATTATTGAACAAGAGTTTATACTCCATTTTCTCTAATGCAATGATAGTTTTATATAGTTTTCAAGAATTTATACAGGCTGAATATAGTGATCAATTTTAGATCACTGAATTAGTGAAGTGGTGGACTAATACCAATATGCTCATAGATAAGTGAATCAGCTCTTATAGTCGTTCATGTGAGCGTATCTAGATGGTTTATTTGCCTAATCAAACTTTTTTGTTGATTGTATTATATTAGGTACCCATTTTGATTACTTTAACTATATCGATAGAGTTTAACCTAATTATTATGAGGTGTTGAATTTAAAGTTAATTCAATTTAATAAATTCACAATAGACTCACTATAGCCACCAAATTGAATAAAAAAAAAGTGAAATGAGGCCAACAGGAATCGAACCTGCAACCCTTCGATCTGGAGTCGAAAGCTCTACCATTGAGCCATAGCCCCATTTATGTTTTGGAAGGAGCTAGCAATAACAAGCTTTTAGAAATAATAATTAATCTTAAATAATATAAAAGAACTAATAAGTAAGACGAAGTCTCTCATATTCATGTGGTTAAAATAAAAGAAAAAATAATAATAATAACTTTTAAATACAGATTTTTAAAATTATACAGCCTTGTAAAAACCTATTTCTTAGTCTTAAACTATGTTCTGAATGATTAATAAACTATAAAAGAATCCTAAAGTAAAAGGTAAACTAAAGGCCTTTTATACACAAAATATAAATTAGAATATGAACCATAATTCCGGTTTCAGACTATCTAAATTAGACAAGTAAAACTTTAATACAATGAGTAAACCAATCCTAAAGGATACAATTTCCTAATTGATACTAATTAGATAAAAGATAATGTACGTCAGAGTTGAAGTGCATTTAATGCATGAGCATAACTCTTAAAGAAGACATCTTATTGTCTGATCAACACTTTAGGTAACTGTATGTAATCGAATCAGGTAATCCAATTTGTATTGGCTTGAGATAGCAGATAAGGTTTAATTTGCTAATTAATTAAAGTCTCAGATAAAGTCCCACTTGATTTATCCTAATTTAATTCATAATTTGACACTTAGTTATTTTAAATAATATAAAGATAATTAAATAAGAAGGAAACAGTAGTTTTTTTATAGTAAAATATTGATTATATAAATAAAGTGTAAGTAAGGATTAGCTTGTATTCTATCGGTGGAATACCCATTAGTTATAATTACTCTAATAGACATGATAGCAACGGAACGAATTCAAGCATACTGTTGCTCAGAAGTGTTAATGAAGTATGCATGTATTGTATTAATATATGTAACTTTACATGTAACTCTTCATTGTTATGTACATTAACGTGTTATGAGTGTTACATGGTTAACTTAGTATGTACTGCATATTAGTGATCATACGTTAGCAATATGTATGTTGTGGTTTATACTTGAACATTAAACATCTTAATCAATAACCGAGCAATACTTGATTATCACTTATTTTAACAGCATTTGGAACAATGGATCAATTACTCAAGATGATCTCTAGATACAATTTCCAAAAAAACAGTCAAAACTGAAATATCGATATCTTATTTGACAAAAGTATTGCACTAATGTACTATTGCCAAATTCGATTAAACCTCTGAACCCTTTTTTGTACATGAGAATTTAACAAAACGACCTCAGGTTTTTCTCACATTTCCAATTTCCAAACAAAGACTATAGATCCATCAATCCAAAAATCGTCCATTTTGGAGTGAATAATTCTTGGAGAGAGCAGTATTTCTTCAACTTGTTAACCAAATATATACAATTACCAAAAAGAGCTTTCAAAAGATTACAACTTCGAACAACAATTTAGAATTAATGGCAAATGTGATTGGAGTATCAATGAAATCATCTAAATTAAGAAGAGAAAGCACAGAGAAGACGCCAAAGATTCTGAGAGCGAAGTGAACCTATGTTGACACTAATGCATGCGATAAAGATGGATGCAACATTCAACTTAGTCCGGTTTCAATAACTACTCAGTTCATAGTTCCATACATCAAGTCTTTTTGACACAGACATACAAAATACAGAAGGGCCTGAAAACGAGAAAGACTAATTTTAAGTAAGTTGATATGTTTAAACCATGCCACAGTTGCATGGCAGGTCATATCGAACGGGACAACATAAGCCCTTAATTCTTTAAATTCACAAGATTTTCCAAGATGTTTTTTAAAAGACAGCAAACATGCCATACGTGTGTTGCAGGTTTTGCAATCAAAGAACATGGAAAATCAACTACCATCAGTACTTCAACATTTCGTGAAAAAGTGCGGCTGATAGTTATTTTGTCCCAAGTAAATGTCAATTTGGAATCATAGCTCAAGACCTCAACTCTAAATACACACTTGAAGAAATAAGTACGATGGCTAAAGAGGTTGCATAAAATTTATAGAAAGAAAAAAAATCTCCAGAATTTTACCAAGTCTTCCAAACAAATAGCTACTATCTTCAGCTCATCTACTACTTCTTTATCTCTGACATAACACTGTTCTGCTGTCAGATACAAGGAACATGGCTGAAGTACTTTATATGAGCCTTGAAGTCCATTTATTGAACGTATTTTTATGATCCGAGGTACGTGCAAACTCAACATCGAAAAAGAGTATGCTAATGGGTTCAAGCCATGACCAACATCACAACGTAGTAGAAAAAAAAGTGCTTGGTTTGTACACTTGAATTGACTATTTTTTTGCAGAAGATTTGTTCTTGTGAGTAACATCTGAGAGCTTTGCTGCTGAAGATCGGTGTCCCATAAGTTTGCCGTATGGCGTTTAGCTTTTTCAGAGTGAGGAGAACTCATGTTATTTCATGAAGTATGGCCATATTGTTCAATGAAAGCATTCCAGTTTTATCTGAACTCATTTGGGAATAAAATAAGCTTCTCTTGAACAAACCGTAAATTGCCGCCAATACTGTATCAAAACTTGTAACATTTCTGGTAAAACTTTCTCAAAATCCAGTGTAACGCTTGTTCAGTTTTGTACTGATACTTCTAATAATTAGGCGAGGCTTGTATGTACTATTTGATTTTGCCTGTTAACATGTACTGCAACTTTTTATGAACCTGCTTGATATCGTCATCATGTTTGGCAATACAAGGACTTTGAAAGTAGCCCAGGCGTCATTTACTCACCAAAATGGCCTTTGTAGAGGCACCGTCGTATCAGTTTCTTTTTTCCTTTCCAACAAGTCTCATCTAGTCTATCCAAGGCTATGAAGCCCCTCGATTATTGGCTGAGTACAATAAAACGTCATTTTCAACTTGAAGAGTCTAATGTAATTTGGGATGTTGAGCGGAGGTAATCTGTAGTTCAATAACAATTAATGAACTACCAGAAATCGATCTTTTCAGCCCAATATTGTCCCAATCCTCTTAGTAACGCCTCACAACCAGTGAAGGTGGTTTATAATAGGTTTTCTAAAGCACATTCTTTTCGACTTGCTGAAATAGTTCAGATAAAGTCCCTGCAACAAAATTATGGGTTTCAGGCAATACTCAATACTAAACGCATATTGATTTGAAAAGTCTAACCATCAATTGAGTGCCTGGTCTTATCGTTTGTCGTTTCACATAAAAAAGAAAATAATGATTTGTAAGGCGGTAAAAGGTAGCTACATAAAATGAGAGTGGAATTTGTTCAAAGCTTCAATGACTGCCAAGAGTTTTTTCTCTCTTGCAGGGTAGTAGTGCCTCTGCTTTTCATAACTTCGTTGATCCTTAGATGATAACACCCAGTAACTTACCCTTCGTATCTAGCAGTTCAAGTTCAAAACCACGATACGAGTCGCTATCGTCTGTCTTAACTTGAAATTGGTGTCTTTTTCAAAGCAGAGGTTCATTTTTAGTGATGCACTTGTCGTTTTCTTTTTAATAATCTTGAACTTTCGTTTGTTTGTTTCAAACTACTCTTTTCATGAGCGAAATCTTGCAAGGGGACACTACCTGAGCAAATGATTGACAAAAAGTTAATAAAGCACTCAAATATTTTCTTCGAGTTTTGTCACTTGATGGCTTCGGCAAATTTGCCACTGGCTCTAGTTTGGTGGAGTTTGCTTGTACATCGCCATTACCCACCACAAACCCCAAGAATGCAATTTGAGACATGGATAAGGCACATTTCTTCTTCTTGGCGACCAGTGAATTAGCACTTAAGGTTTTAAGTATCTGCTGTAGATGTTGTTCATGAGTGGCCACATCTGGTGAATAAACAACGATGTCATCCAAGTATACCATCACAAACCTGTTCAAAAAGGGCGCAAATACCGAGTTCATGAATGCCTGAAAGGTGGCCGGAGCGTTCGTTAGACCAAATGGCATAACCGTCCATTCGTAATGTCCATATGGTGTTGAGAACACTGTTTTATGTATGTCGTCTTGTGCCACTCGAACCTGGTAATATCCTGACATCAAGTCTAACTTTGAGAACACTGGCAGAACTGATGTCGTCCAGGATTGCATCGATTCGTGGCAACGGAAATCGGTCTTTAATGGTTGCATTGTTCCACAACCGATAGTCGATACATAAACGGAATGACCCATCTTACTTCTTCACAAATAGCACAGGTGCGTTGCACGGGGAACAACTTGTTCGAATGAACCCTTTGGCCTCCAGCATTGCTACCTGCTTAACTAATTCCTCCCGCTCGACGTGAGTTAGTCGATATTGAGGTCTGGCAATAGCCCTCTTGTCCTCAATCAAGGTAATCCGGTGATCAACCTTTCTTTCTGGTGGGAACCTGGTCGGTTCTTCGTTTGTTACCACATCTTTAAACTGGGAAAGAACTCTTTCTTTCCTGTGCTCCATCTCGGGAATCGGTAGATCGATCTCTATCGATTTTAGTCTCGGACTGGCAGCACCTAACTCTTCTACGCTCATCCCTGGTCCCTGGTTAACTAATAACAAACCCACATGGTTTTTCCGGGCCAATCTAAGGAATTGCACTTCATCAACTAATGTTACTTCAACGGATAAGGAATCAAGGGCTCCTGTAACTGGTTGTTGTGTTTGAGAGTAATCAGAGAAAGGTATTTTATTTGCATATAAAGCTACGAATGGCATACCCAGGTAAAGTTCTCTTTTTAT
>JAJLVS010000045.1:0-39761 GCA_030570415.1 Saturnispora serradocipensis | reverse complement strand
GGTGGTAGTGGAGTAGGTGGCGGTGCCCTCAACGACAACGACACCGGTGTAAGTTGGATTACCGTTACTGTCGGTGTAAGTTGATGTGTAGGTGGTTGGCTTGTCACCGGAGGTGATGGTGCTGGTGGAGTATGAAGCTGCTACAACAACAACGGCGCCAGTGTAAGTAGGCTTACCGTTGCTATCGGTGTAGGTAGAGATGTAGGTGGTTGGCTTGTCACCAGAGGTTATGGTGGTGGTGGAGTAGGTGGCAGTGCCTTCAACGACAACGACACCGGTGTAAGTTGGATTACCGTTACTGTCGGTGTAAGTTGATGTGTAGGTGGTTGGCTTGTCACCGGAGGTGATGGTGCTGGTGGAGTATGAAGCTGCTACAACAACAACGGCGCCAGTGTAAGTAGGCTTACCGTTGCTGTCGGTGTAGGTAGAGATGTAGGTGGTTGGCTTGTCACCGGAGGTGATGGTGGTAGTGGAGTAGGTGGCGGTGCCCTCAACGACAACGACACCAGTGTAAGTTGGATTACCGTTACTGTCGGTGTAAGTTGATGTGTAGGTGGTTGGCTTGTCACCGGAGGTGATGGTGGTAGTGGAGTAGGTGGCGGTGCCCTCAACGACAACGACACCGGTGTAAGTTGGATTACCGTTACTGTCGGTGTAAGTTGATGTGTAGGTGGTTGGCTTGTCACCGGAGGTGATGGTGCTGGTGGAGTATGAAGCTGCTACAACAACAACGGCGCCAGTGTAAGTAGGCTTACCGTTGCTGTCGGTGTAGGTAGAGATGTAGGTGGTTGGCTTGTCACCAGATGTGATGGTGGTGGTGGAGTAGGTGGCAGTGCCCTCAACGACAACGACACCGGTGTAAGTTGGATTACCGTTACTGTCGGTGTAAGTTGATGTGTAGGTGGTTGGCTTGTCACCGGAGGTGATGGTGCTGGTGGAGTATGAAGCTGCTACAACAACAACGGCGCCAGTGTAAGTAGGCTTACCGTTGCTGTCGGTGTAGGTAGAGATGTAGGTGGTTGGCTTCTCACCAGATGTGATGGTGGTGGTGGAATAGGTGGCGGTGCCCTCAACGACAACAACACCGGTGTAAGTTGGATTACCGTTACTGTCGGTGTAAGTTGATGTGTAAGTGGTTGGCTTGTCACCGGAGGTGATGGTGCTGGTGGAGTAAGTGGCACTTCCAACATCAACAACAACGGCGGTGTAGGTAGGATTACCGTTTCCGTCAGTGTATGTGGATGTGTATGTAGTTGGCTTGCCAGATGAAATAGTCGTCAAATCAAATCCTTCAACAACAACCAATCCTGTCAACGTTGGGTTACCATTGGCATCGGTGAATGTAGAAATAAACGTGGTTGGCTTCTCTGTGCCGGATGTAATTGTGGTAGCACCAAGTGGCTCAATGACAACAACACCAGTGGACGTTGGATTGCCATCAGCACCAGTGAATGTGGATGTGACTGTGGTTGGCTTGTCTGTACCTGAAGTGATAGTGGTAGCACCGAAGCCTTCGACAACCACCAATCCAGTGGAGGTTGGGTTACCATCAGCATCGGTAAATGTAGAAATAAACGTGGTTGGCTTCTCGGTTCCAGATGTGATAGTCGTAGCGCTGTATGGCACAATGACAACAACACCAGTGGACGTTGGATTGCCATCAGCACCAGTGAATGTGGATGTGACTGTGGTTGGCTTGTCTGTACCTGAAGTGATAGTGGTAGCACCAAAGCCTTCGACAATCACAACACCGGTGGAGGTTGGGTTACCATCAGCATCAGTGAAGGTGGATGTTAAAGTAGTTGGTTTGTCTGTACCAGAAGTAACAGTAGTCACTCCAAATCCTTCAATGACAACAACGCCAGTGGACGTTGGATTGCCATCAGCATCAGTAAAAGTGGATGTGACTGTGGTTGGCTTTTCTGTACCTGATGTAATAGTGGTAGTACTATAAGATGGAGAAGGCTCGATAACAACAATTCCAGTCGATGTTGGAACATCGTTTTCGTCTTCAAAGGTAGATGTTATTGTGGTTGGTTGTGCCGTGCCGGAAGTAATGGTGGTTGTGCCTAATGGATTAGCAACAACCACTTGCGTTACAACACCCCCATTTGGATAAGTTGATGTGGAGGTAAATGTCGTAGATTGCGTTCCGGATTCAATTGAAGTAGTACCAGGTAAGGAAACAGTTCCTGGAGTACACTGTTCTGGAGACAAACCATTTGCTGGAGCCGCAATGTTATCTAGGAAGTTTGTAATTTGTTTTCCGCTTGGATCCATAAATGAGAAACTGAACCTTGCGTTACCTGTGTAATTAACCCAAACAATTCTCATTGGAACATAATAACCTGCGACTAGATAAACCATGGATGTTGAACTTGCTGAAGGTTCACCTATATAGCTAGTGGTGACAAAAATTGCAGTATCTGCTGGATCCTGAGGTGGATTTGTGTTTGTGTCAGCATTACAACAATCAAATGCACCACTTCCAAGCCATGCCATAATACCATCGTCAACCTGATTGAACTGGAATGTATACAAACCAGTAGCGTGTGCTGTAATAAATTTTGTGTTAGAATGTGTTTAATCAAAGTAAAAGTAAGTGTTTTAAAAATAAACATACCAATGAAATAGCCGGTATATTCAAAAAGAAAATGAGCATTATAGACATTCATTCCATAAATAACTTTTCGTGCGCTTGGAGAGACATCACCTTCTGTAATAATAATTGACGCATCTGAAACACTGCTTGCACTAGACAGTGCTGTTGCTGTCAAATAGCCACTCGCCATATAATTTGTATCACTAAATCTTTTATCGTTACTTGGATAATCAAAGTACTTGACTAAAAACCCATTACCCGTATCCAAACTTGGAAACTTGCAAGCACTTGCAGTAGTAAATATAGATCCCGCAGATGCGCGACCAGCAATACAAAGCAAGCAAAGATTTATCAAAAATATCAACATTGGTTTGGTTGGAATATGTTCAGTAAAGAAGTAAGATAAAAGGAGATTTTTGGATCCTTTTATACCAAGAGTTTCTAACTGACGGTTGACTTTGTTGCTCTGCGGGCTGTACATTTCTTTTCTCTTGAGTAAACAAAAACATAAAGTTTTTTTCAGTTGATTGCTATGCAGGTCCTATTGTTTGACTTTAAACGAAAATCTCACATTGAAAAGAACAACAAAAAGTATTGTTACAGCCTTTCCTTTTCAAAACGCCACAAGTATTATCAATGTAGAAAAACAAAAGGCCTTGTGAAAGCAAAGTTTACTTAAAATCAGCAATTACAAATTTCACAATTTTTGATAGTATGCAACTCACCCAAATATTGAACAATCGAGGTGCAATATTCAAGGGAACACAGTTTTTACCTGAGTCAATAAGTATAAAGTTCCTGTCCAAGCGAAATGTCAAAAAGTGGTTTGCCGAGCAAATTTGCATTTTATGATTGCTATCGCGGACAAACAAGAATGTAAACAAATGTCACCTAAAAGGCAAGCAATTGTGAGACAAAGAAAGATAGTGCTTCCTATTTTTATCTAAATTACAAGGTGAATTGATTGGTAAACCTCAAACGTGCCACATTCAAGCAGGGAGGGTGACCAACAAGCACTACTCATCCAGAAATAAACAGATAAATCCAAAAAATTACTAGTGTTAAAAGTGAGATTTTTCTTTGCGAGGAAAAAATAAAACATTTTTTGTAAGATAACAGCAAACATTGTTTTTTGCGGGATTTTAGTTGTGGGATATCATATTCTGCATCAACAATAATTTCAAAAATGTTTGTCCTAAAATATTTTTTGCAATCTGCATATATGTAGCGATTCCAATTGTGTCTTTGTGGTGAGACGCTATTATTAGCTTGCTTAGATATTTTAATGCCCCATGTGACTGGGTCTGTTTGGCTTTTATGCCAAGCGATTAAACACTTGAACATTTGTACCTAGCGAGTGAAACGCATTACAATTTAACGTCACAAGAATTTTTTTACAAAAGAGTCTATGCTTTTCAATTAGAGTGCATAAAGGCCAGAGACCCTCTTTTTAGGTGCTTACGAAGGTAGAAGATTAAAAAAAGTAATTGCTAACAAGAGATTGGGCTTCACTCGCGAAGTCAAAATATGTGACGTTTGCACTAAAACCCAAACGAAAGCAATCAAAAACCGGTTATGTTGCTTTCAGCCGCAATGTTTCTCCCAAACTCCAAAAGTTGAGCCGGTGTTGCCACTGAAAGGTTTCAGCCATGCATTCTTGATGGAGTGGCGTTTTTGTTGCTTTTACTCTACTGAGGTTGGGTATATTGTTTAAAGAACTTCCCATTAGTCAATGATTTACTGCTTTTCACTCAAATATAATCTAAACCTGTGTTACTCTGCTGTCCGTCTTTTTACCTTTGTTTGTATTCTTTGCTCTCAGCAATTCTGAAAACTTTGTGTTTAGGCTTTTCTATACTGAAAAGGTTGCTATTAAAACATTACACTCGTCAAAATTTTCGTCTGTGTACTACAGAGAAAATAGCGCATATTTTTTGCCTTTCCCTATTGCTGTGAGTAAATTATGCATGTGCGTAAATTTTTGCTCTGCCTATTGTCCTGTTAGACGAAGTGGCTGGCGAAGCGAGTTTCTTTTAATGCCACTTGTTTAGTTTTTAATGTTGAAGCATGTGATGCAAAAATTCTTGATGCAAACTCGTGCATCAAGAATTTTACTCAACGCTCGACCATGAAATGTTATTTGCTGTAGGTGTTTCTTTTGATTTGATATAGTTTGAGTGGTTAAGAGAACGGTGATTTCTATTGAGTAAGATGAGTTTTGCGTCAAAAAGAGCTATGTTTCCTAATGAAACAGATGTTTGGATTTCATTGCCGAATAAATAAGTGATTGACTCACAATAGTCGTGAGAATGAATAGCTGTATGAATTTTATATGGTTTTGTTAGTGATCGAGATTACTGAAACTTTAGACATTTCAAGCGCCAATTTCGTAATCACAAATTCATCGTAGTGATAATTTTAGCATATTATATGTAATTTTACAACCTTGCACCCAAATTTATAACTTGGCTCTATCAAATGCTTCCATTAACTGCACTGGCAAAAAGTTCTTTTATTTTACCATTTATAGTTTCACAGATATGGCATTACAAAATTTGTTTATGAATAACGACAGTTTTCGAACTGCAACCCAAACTACCCAAATTAACAAAATAAGTTTGTTCTCATTTAAAATGAAAGAAGCAGTTGGGCTAATTAGTATTTAGCCTCAAACTTTATTAAGTTTTTAATTGTCTTTGGTTTATCTCAAATTGAAACCGGGCAAAAATTACAGTTGCGTCCTTCCTAATCACCTAAAACAATTTCATTTCAAGTACAAAAAAGCAATGACGTATTACAGTGAACGCCTTGGCTTATGTGTAATTACTTCAGCACAAGTATATAATAAAAAAGGTTTTGAGTTTTAATCTACTTGTTTCAGTTTTTTGAAAATTAAGTAGGAAATGCGTCCTTGCAAACTACTTGACTTAATTTATTTGTATTGTGAAATTTTAAATCAAGCACTGTGCTTCATGCACTGATTCTTGTTTAATTTTAATACGACACCGGATATCGTTAATCTCATATTCTTTTGAGTAAAGCTTATACTTAGTGAACATTTAAACTAATGAAGTAGTGCTTCGACTTCAATGCAATAACGCTACAAAAATACTAAATTATTCTTCACTACAACATGGCCCCATTGAGTATATATTCAAAAGATTATCTTGAGCAACTAATTTGAAAAGCTTTTCAAACTATCAAATTATCAAAATCAACGCAAGTTTGCAAACAGTGTTTGCAGGGTAAAAGCATGATAGTGAATTCTATAAGCAGCGTTTGTTTTGAGTTGTATACATTTTTTTGAGAATAATTGGTTAACAAATTATTGAGCAGGTTCACTTTACCATCACATTCATCAACTTTAAGAGAAAATATTTGCTCTCACAAGCCTGGTGTTCTTCATGTTGGTATAATAATCAGTCAATTTCTTTAAGCCGACATTTGCTTTTGTTTCAATGTTCTTATCATTTTGGTCAAAAAATAATATGATTGACTTTGAAAAGTAATCTTTGTGGGCATTTTATGGTTTAATATAAATGTCTATCTAATGTTTTGGAATTTTTAAAAAAATTTTGGATGTAAACCTACTAATCATGCCTGATGAAAAACGTGATGAAAAAGATTAATGAAAGATCTATGGCTTTCTTGCAATAAGTACTTTGAGTTTGCACGCTTGAGTGAATGGTTGTTGAAAAGTGTTTTGTCATCTCCATTTTCGTTGTTATTGCGTCCTCAAAAGAGCTAATATGGTATATTAACTTCATATCTATTCACCATAGCAGCTTTAGTACAATAGCCAATACGCATCTAATAGGGCAGATTTGCATTGTGCTTTTGGTAAATAAATAAATCAACGAAGTCTTTTCAGACATTTTCCATTCTTGACTTTGTTTTACTGCTTTGTGTTGTGAAGTCACAGCTTAATATGTTTTTTTAGATTTTCATTTGTGAACATCAAATTATGGGCTAAATTATATTAGATAAATTTAAAGTTTATTTATGGCTATAATCAATATTCAGATTGAACCTTATCAATAATCTTAAGCCAATATAAACCAAATTACCAGAATTGATTACTTACAGTTACCCTAAGTGTGATCCGACTCTAAAATGTCTCATTTAAGAGTTAAGTTTATTCATTAAATGCACTTCAATACCTGATCTACATAATCTTTCATGTTATTAGTACCCATTAGTAAATTGTATTTTTGAATTTTTTAATAAATGTATCAATCTCACTTGACTTTTCTGAGCGTCGAAAAGTAACACGCTTCATATTTTCATATAAATTTCATCTATGAAAGGCATAAAAATTGCCTTTTATTGCCTTTTATTGTATACTTTTTTTATGCAATAGTGATTACTCAAAGCCTAATTCAAGGTTTTACGAATTTATGCTATTGACAGGGTAGATAGTGGCAGTTTCTGCACATAGTTGGTCATATATTTTTCAAGAGATTAGGTTCAATTGAACATAGACATTAAAAAATTGCCGTTCCCAGGAATCGAACCTGGGTCTAGTCGGCCACAACGACTTGTACTAACCACTATACTAGAACGGCTTTTTGTTTTGTATTGTAATACTGGGTCTTTAAATAAGAGCAGTTTCTTACAATGAGTAGAAAACGAGTTACTATGATTACTTTATGAATTCTAGAATTTGAAATATCATTATAAAGTGGATTCAGCTCGTTATATACTACTCTTAAACTATGTTCTGAATGATTAAAAAACTATAAAAGAATTATAAAGTAAAAGGTAAAATAAAGGCCTTTTATACACAAAATATAAATTAGAAAATGAACTGTAATTCCGGTTCTAGAATATCTGAATTAGACAAGTGAAACTTTAATACAATGAGTAAACCAATCCTAAAGGATACAATTTCCTAATTGATACTAATTAGATAACAGATAATGTAGGTCAGAGTTGAAGTGCATTTAATGCATGAGCATAACTCTTAAAGAAGACATCTTATTGTCTGATCAACAATTTAGGTAACTGTATGTAATCGAATCAGGTAATCCAATTTGTATTGGCTTGAGATAGCAGATAAGGTTTAATTTGCTAATTAATTAAAGTCTCAGATAAAGTGCCACTTGATTTATCCTAATTTAATTCATAATTTGACAACTACGAGCTCTCGTTTCTTCTTCGAGACGTCTAACACCTGATTACTCTTTGTTCTATCCGAGATTCCGTACCAATCATTTCTGCTGTTTATTTTATACCATCTTAATTGACACATCCAAGGTGCTCATTTACTCTTTCGAATCTCCAACATTTTGTGTTACAGATCTGAGTTAACTCATTCCCGATTTGGAAACGTAATTTGAAATTATTGTAAACAAAGGTATGAGTCATAATCATACTTGACATACATATGGGACAGCAACGATGTTTACCATATTAACATTATATACTTTTTGTAAAAACCTATATCTTAGTTATTTTAAATAATATAAAGATAATTAAATAAAGAGGAAACAGTAGTTCCTTTTATAGTAAAATATTGATTATATAAATAAAGTGTAAATAAGGATTAGCTTGTATTCTATTGGAGGAATACCCATTAGTTATAATTACTCCAATAGACATGATAGCAACGGAACGGATTCAAGCATACTGTTGCTTAGAAGTATTAATGCAGGATGCATGTATTGTATTAATACATTCAACCTTACATGTAACTCTTCATTGTTATGTACATTAACGTGTTATGAGTGTTACATGGTTAAGTAGTATGTACTGCATACTAGTGATCATACGTTAGCAATATGTATGTTGAAGTTTATACTTCAACATTAAACATCTTAATTAATAGCTGAGCATTACTTGATTATCACTTATTTTGACACTTTTATATACAATCTAATTTATTATTGCAAACCGAACAACTAATATCGAGCTTAGTTGTAACTGTATTCATAACATTTTGTGTTACAAAGCCGTGCTAGCTTGTTTGTAGAATTGGTATCGATTTTTATCAATATAAAAGTGATTTTTGTCAAATTATGAATTAAATTAGGCTAAATCAAGTTGAACTTTATCGGAGACTTTAATTAATTAACAAACTAAACCTTATCAGTCATGTCAAGCCAATACAAATTGGATTACCTGATTCGATTACATACAGTTACCTAAATTATTGATCAGACAATAAGGTGTCTTCCTTAAGAGTTATGCTCATGCATTAAATGCACTTCAACTCTACCTACATTATCTTTTTTCTAATCAGTATCAATTAGGAACTTGTATCCTTTAGGATTGATTTACTCATTGTATTAAAGTTTTACTTGACTAATTCAGATAGTCTGGAACCGGAATTGCGGTTCATATTCTAATTTATATTTTGTGTATAAAAGGCCTTTAGTTTGCCTTTTACTTTAGGATTCTTTTATAGTTATTTTAATCATTCAGAACATAGTTTAAGAGTATTTATGTCTTACGCTCATCATTAACAAATCTCTGTAATAGCTTATCTTAGCTTATTAAAGCTTAATTGAGTAAAAATGTAGCTTCACTTATTTGCAATGCTCAACATATACCTAATATAGTAATGTCTAATTTATTATGTCCGACAGAGCATATTAAATTCTTGAGTGGTTGAATATATATGAACCTACGCAACTCAGAATATATCTCATCAAAGCTAGTAAAAGTTTAAATACTCAGAGAGAACACAATAAGCGTATACTATTCAATTTTAAAAAGGAATTGTCCGAGACACATGTCCAGAACATGAAGCTCATTAATATTTATTAGATAACCTGGACGCTAAAACAAAATTCAAAATAAAAAGCGATGTCCACATTATAATTTACAATAGTATGTGTACACTTTATAACTAAACAACTTGTATTGTTATTACGACTCTAAGGAAATTGTGACGTAGAATGATAAATATGCTCAGTGTCAATACTTGCTTTCTTTATCTGCCAATTTTTTTTCTTGGCATGTCTGTTTCGATTAACGAGAAAATGATTGAGTGAATTTTAAATTAACACGTTGGCATGCCTTTTTCGAAACAATTGTATCGGGTCATAATGAGTGTGAACGTGAAAAGTTACTTAATTTTAAACATATGACGTTCTTGAAATAATACCAAGACTTTTACTTTACAAACCATTATTTTAAAATCATTTATGAAAATGAAGGCTTCCTTTTCAATAATTACGTGCGGCGAGATGAACTGTTTGCAAAAGCTGTTTAGTTTTACAATTTCCGTATAGTGGTAATGACGAATTAAGTTGCTTAATCAAAAAATGAGTACTAATCACTGTAAAGTAAAATGTGGAAATAGTTTCAATATTGGAGATTGCGTTGGATCTTAGGCTAATCAATGAAATAAGGAAAAGCATTTTTTTTGATATGCGCTGAGATTTTTTTCTTCAGCATGTGTCAATATGCTCAGTGGTTTTTCTTTTTCTTTGAATATGCCAATAATACAGAAAAAAATGTAAGAAACATATCTGGGCATTTAAGTTTGACACTAGCTAGTATCAGACTTCAAATTAGTATAAACACAAGTCAACTATAATTATCTGCAGCCATTTTTTAAGTTAGATTTTATCAAAGTAAACGAGCATGAAATTCGAAAGCTGACAAGATGACTAAACGAATTTATCGTGAGCAAAAAGAGCTGATTACCGTCAGTGTTTTCATGAGTTCAGTAGATCCACCCAATTCAGCTAGATAGATTCTAGGTGTAAACACATATAGGGGTAATATCACTTTCAACAATTGTTGCTTTCAAAATTTTATTATTCTAATCCATCATAAATTTTATTGAGGTTAAGAATATGTAAAAATTCAAATTTGAGCAGATAACTCTCACCTCTCATTTTTCAGCTTCACCACAAATTAAAAAACCTATTTTGAATAAATGCCACAACTTGAGGCTACAACTGCTCACAATATAATCTGTAGTTGGCTGATTTGAAAAAATATTGTAGTGGTACTGGACATGAGTTAACGCATTAACTTCACCAACTCTTCTTGCTTATTACTTGGATTCTAGTGCCAACATATTGAGAGCCTTACTACACAACTTGACTACTGGAAGGCTTTTTGTAATGACCAACCAATCATGCGCTTAAGTATTTGGCTTCAACATATTTATTGACATAACGCACTCATCAAGTCTATTACTGTGGAGAAAGTAAAGAACAATATGTGAAGCATACTATAAAAATGCCCAGGAAAATTGCCACGTTGAATAAACGCGAAAAAAAATTCTAACTTTGACGATACTTTCGCACAATAGCTTTTTGACATATTTTGCTAACTCAACCATAACCTGCTTCTATTGGTGGCTAAATTGGCCATTTCTTGGGTCACGCACAAGCTGCTGCTGATCAAGAAACGCTTTTATTGTTTTAGACCTTTCCTCAATTTTCACACACAGTAGAATTTTATTCCCATTGCGCACCCATATTGTGGACGTGCAGTGAGCAATAGAGATCTCTGTCAACCACACTTTTTCTATTGTATTTTGATCCGATCTTGTCAAGTTGGAGCAGTACCCCGTTAGGCTGAAACTTTGACACTACTACAAATTGTAATCTGTTTTACAACTTGATCGCCGACCTGACTTTAGTGATCATTCTTGACGCAAGTGTTTTCTTATACAAAGGAGCAAAGCTACAGATTCACTCTATAAGCACATGATTTGTCGTCATTTGTGAAACTAATTTCACAAGAGAAGAATGTTACGATATTTTAATCGAATGTTTGAAATTGCCGAGCGAGACGGCTTTCAAAATTTTCTTGTGCAATGCCGTTTACAATGTAACATAAGGTCAGAATTTTAATAGCAACACACTTGCTTCTTACAGTCTATTTGGTCGGTTTGGAATATTATAGGGCTGTTGTACAGAATATATGTAATTCATTGTCTTGAATCAACCATGGGCTTTTTTTGGCTTGATTTCAGTGTTACTTTGTTATCGTTCCAGAATCTGCTTTGGCAAAAAAAGTAAATGTTCCATTTCCAAATCTGGTAGCCCACCCACAATAGTTATGCTTTTTGGTTTCAGTAAAAATCCAGAAACGCCATTCTTTTTGTAATTCTTCACAATTGCGTAATTTTCAGGAGAATTGCGACATTTGAGTAAGATATAAGAGTTCAGGTTGGGGAGTTTAAATAATGAAGGCTGTCCTTCATTTTGACTCCAACCTTGAACCCTGTTCTTCCGCATTTTAAAATGTCTCAAAGACTCAGAGATTACTTCAAGTCTTCAGCTTCTCCAAAACAGGAAGTGACTGAAATTCATTACGTTTCTTCAGTAGAATCCGAAGATGAATATCATAACGAAGGAACTACTCCATCAGAAAAAGTGAATCCTTTGGGTTACTCAGTTGGACCGCTGAGTGTTGTAGTGCTAATTCTACAAGGTGTGGTTGGAACAGGTATTTTTGCAACTCCAGCTTCAATTTTGAAATCAATGGGGTCCATTGGGTCTACCTACGTTCTTTGGATAGCATGTTTCTTGCTTCCACTTTTTAATGTTTACATCTACATTGAATTTGCTGGATATTTTCCAAAGAGAAATGGTGGTGATGTTGCATATCTCGAGCAAGCATACACTGTGCCAAAATATCTGGTTCCAACTATGTATGCCGCTACCTCTGTTGTTCTTTCTTACGCAACAAGTAGTGCCTTTGCCTTTGGTCAATATATTTTGAAAGCGGCTGAAGCTGAAAACAGCACATGGCACTATCGTGGAATTGCAATTGGCGCCTTAACTTTTTGTTGTGGATGTGTTGCATTTAGCACCAAATGGTCTCTACGTTTGCAAAATTTACTTGGTTTCGTTAAGGTTATTTTCCTTTTTTTCATGATTGTCGTTGGTTGGGTTGTTCTCGCTGGTGGTACCAAAGTTGCTGATCCACATCAAAGTTTCCGTAATGTTTGGGAAGGTACCACTACAAATGGTAATAACATTGCCAACTCCATTATTAAGGTTGCATTCTCATATCAAGGTTATAGTTACGCTTTTGGTGTTGTTGCTGAACACACTCGTAGTGAAAACAAGTCCGAAGAAGAAAACACGAAAAATCTTTTGAAAACATTTGGTAGGTATGTTCCCCTATCATTATTTGCAATTTTCATTATTTACATTTTGATTATCACTGGTTACTATGCAGCAGCATCCCCACAAGAAATTATGGATTCAGGTATCTCTGTTGCAGCACTTTTCTTCCAAAAAGTTTTTGGTAACGAACGTGCTACCAGTGCTTTATCTGCTATGGTTGCATTGTCTGCTTTGGGTCACCTGATTACTGCAATTTTATCACACAGTAGAGTTTTAAGAGAATGTGGAAGACAAGGTGTCTTGCCATTCAACAAATTTTGGACTTCAACTTATCCGCTTGGTACTCCACTTGGCCCTATTTTCATAACCTGGCTTGTCAATTTCATTATGATCGTTGCTCCTCCAGCTGGTTCCGCGTACAATTTTATCGCTGATATGGGAACTTATTCAACATATATCTTTACAGCTTTCTTGGTTGTTGGTTTATTGAAAATAAGGAGAGAGCGCAGATTAAGAGGGTTAGGTAATAAAGGTCATTATCTTCCATTACCTTTTATTATTATTCTATTTTTATTCATGTTAATGGTTATTGCTATCGCATTTGTCCCACCTAAAGGTACTTTGATTGGTAGTGATGTCACATTTTTTTATGCTACATATCCTCTGGTTACAATTGGTTTACTTTTGCTTTGTGCAGCTTATTATGCGGTTTGGAGATTCGCTTTGCCAAAAATGGGAAATTTTGTTTACCGTGAGGTAGCTTATAGACTAGAGAATGGTGAAATTGGAAATACAATCATCAAAGTCAAACTTGATGAGCTGGAAGAGTGGGATCGCGAACATAAAACCGATGAGCATGGCATTAGTAGATCAATGCTTGAGTCCAAGTCAAGTTCAGACGATTCTACTGAAATGCTTTAAATCTGTCTCGCTAATGAAAATACCCCTAATGCTTGAAAGCATATATAACGACAAAACAAGAGAAATGGATTGATATCTCAATTAGGCATTTAAACAAATGCAAATATTTTCTAATTTTTAATGGCCAAACTTAACTAGTTCACTTTCGACTCGCCAAATACTTCTTATAACTTATGCGAGTCGGATAACATTGGTTTTGACGGTTTATTGCGCAGAAACTATTTTTTTCAAAACCATACGATAATTGACCGCTTTAATAGCATAAATATGATGGTAATCTAAACTTTACTAGGGTTAAAAGCATATGTAGATATACCTATATATATATATATATTATATCTCGCAATCAGTTACAATATACTAAACTCAATGCACAAAACAATTTTACGAAACTGCTCTTGTGTTGGGTTGAGTGTTAGCATTTTTAACTTGTTAGCTTATGCGTTATCTACCACTTTCAACTAAATCGACTCAAAGTCGTAAAAAAACACGTTTTCTGGATATAGAGAACAATTTATGTTTTCCAGCTTTACAGCAAAAAAGGCTATTGGAGCCATTTGTCTATCACTGATATCAAATGTAAGTAGTACGAGTGGCCAATAAATTGAGCATTGTCAACTGTGTTATTTTTGAAAAAACTAAAAATGGTAAATATAAATGTAAAAATATAAAGGAAATGAGCATTCCTTTTTTTAGTGTACAACAACATTTATTTCATGGTTGCTCATAAAGCAGTTTCTGCAGATGCGAGTCCACAATAAACCATTGTGCATCGGCTGCTTTTTGTTCGTTAGTTCGACCTTTTTTGGTCATATTATGCATTTTGAAACAGTGTCTATAATACGCAATCACCTGATTCTCCAGTTGCTCCTCTCCATCCAAATTGTGGAAATTGACCCTATTAAGCTCGGGATGCACGTTACAAATGGAACAAATGGCTTTAAGTTTATTGTTATGTTTGACAACGACTGGAGGCGGCATTTCATATCCAATGTTCCAAACACCGTGATTTTTGGCAACGTGATGCATGTAATTGGATCCTTTAGTGTCATAAAAACACTTGTCCAACTCACTGAAGGCAACCTTACAATACGGACAAAGCGCTTCTCTGATAGTCTTTTCACCCTCAAACTTAAATCTTTTGACAAGAGGTTCATAAAAATTGGCTTTTTGGTTACACAATCTCAGGGGCAATCTTTTGGATATTTGTAAGTTATTTGGCATGTATGTCCAGCCGTCAACTTGTTGCAAGTTCTCAAAATCTTCGATACAGATATCGTTCGGCAACAAAAATGAAACTAGCATTCTTTCGTAAAGGGATCTGTCAAGAAGCTCAACGTTGCCTTTCAATGTTTTGATTGCTTCTTCTTGTTTAGCAACCTCAATTTCATAATGTCCTGTTTGTTTCATTTGATGAAGATACCGATCAATTCTTGATTTCATGCACGAATCAATAAGAAATCTCACCTTTTTGTTTCTGTCAACCGTCCTTGTTAATGACTTGGACTTCAATGGTTTGCTGATTCGTCCATTGGCAGAAAGAGATGTTGAAGTTTTGAGCAAATGCAATATTGGGCTACCTTCATTACTGGAGGTTTCGCTTTTGAGCTTCTCAAAAGACGAGTCAAAATGCTCTTTCTTGTCGTCAATGAAGAGATCATCAATCAAATCGTTTGTCAACGTTTCCGTATCATCGCTAAAAGCAAATTCTATTGGAGAGATACTGTGCAAATTCAGAAAGCTGGGATCCAAGCTTTTGAGCAAAGGCGAACTTTTGCCCCCCGGAATGATTGAAGAAATTGCAAACCGGCTTTCGTCGTTTTGAGTTAAGTCGTCAAAATTTGGAAATTCCTCATTAGTGAGTTGCACAAACCCGTCGAGATCTAGATTTTTAACTGTGATTTCCAGCACAGATTCTGCATCCTCCCAGAAGCTTTTAGTGCCATCAAGCAATTTTTCAGCAAGAAATTCCTGGTCGTCGATATTCATGTTTTTTTCTATATGTACCTATCTAAGAGGCAGGCATTTAATTATTCATTGACAAAGAAGTTGTGGCATATATATGTAGCAAGTCAAATCTGTTTTATGCCAGTACGAAGATCTCTGCGTGGAATAAAACAAGTTTTATTCCTGAAAAGGGTTAAAAATAGATTGCTTATGCGAGGCCCTATCCGATATTCGTCAACGGATGCAGATAGCAATAGCTCGAGATTTTTATGAATTCCAATTTGCAATACCTAAGAATTGCCCTCGTGATGTTTTTATTCCATCAGATATTACATGCGCTGAGTACTGAACGTGCAACACAGTTTCTTAAACCAAAGGAAGCGGACCGTTTCTCGTATTTAAAATAGACTCTTTTTCTGGCAAAAGTGCGTTTATGTGATAATTACCTAAATAGTAAATGTAGAGATACTGCGCACCTTGAATTTGTGACTTTTGCCACCTAAATATAGACAAACAATAGACATGTAGCTCCTTTGGTGGGGGGGGGGTGGTTAATGCTATAGGGCCAATTCATGATAGCAATACGTCATCTGCTAACTGAGTGGTTGGCCAACTTGAGAATAGCTACATTTGAAACCACAGTGAGTGGCAATGTAGGAAGATAGTGCGCTTCCTGCGCATAGAGTGTCACACTAACACTGTGCATAACGGGAGTAAGATATCAACCGTGTTTCGTAATTCTTTCCTAGTAAGACGCGGTCAGAAGTTCAATACATACCTGAAGGCGGGAATCGCAACACTCTTGGGTCCTATTCACATAACGAACCCCGATCTCGCTTAATTTATAGCCAATATTTGGGAAGCCGAGCTTAGCATTGGCAAGTTTTATCAAAAGAATTACCGCAGTTGCAGCAGTGTAATTAAGTAGCATAAACAGTTACGAGCATCCGCAATATGTTATGTGAAAGGTATTGTTCTAATTGAAAATAATCAAACTAAGTTCAATATGTATCCACTGAAAGAAACCATGATAAGACAGCATTTACCTAACCCTCTAACCCTAACTACCCACTCACTGGCACAATAAAAGTTACTGCCGCTTGACTTTGAGCAATGTCTTCGTTAAGTTACATATTTTTTTTGCCTCATTCAGGTGTAAGGCAACAAAAAGTCTTTCAGTGCATGGCGTGAAGATTGCCAACTCCTATGGAAAGGTCTTATAAACCTCTCTGGCTTCAGCTTCTTAAATGTTATCGGTGTCACACCGCTACCGCACGATGAGCAAAGCGGCCTATAAAAAGGGCTATTCTATTGTTTGGTAGAGACATAGTAGCAACTCTGCACTTGTACTTTAGCCAGCATTGCATCCCAGTATGATCGTCTTTGCAAGGGCATACTAATGTGCGGTTGGCTCTTGCTGCAAGTCATGTGGTGTCTAGAGAAACACCAGGAATGAGACTCTTTCTCTTGTTTCTAAATCGGGTACGTTTGTTCCATCATGTAAGATTCGGTAAGCCTCGCTTCTTTGACATCTTTTAACAAAAAATCACTAATTGGGACTTTTCGCATACAAAGTGAGTTGGAAATTTACTGCTCTGCAGAACTCTTTTGAGAAAAATACGTAGGCACGTACGTCGTTACGCTGCAGTATCCTGTAGAAGTGAGCGTGCGGATGCAAAGTTGCTATTGTTGTTCGTCAAGAGTGGTAAGCTGCCACAATTACACTATCCATTGGATTATTTCTGGAAATCCAAAGTGCCATTTCGTATTGTCTGGGCTTCTTTCGAGATCGTAGCTGATGCCAACGATGGAAGAATACAGCCAGCAGGTTATCAGCTTGTGAACAAACTGCAAGAAAGCCTTAACAAGCTATATATTACTTCCTTTTATAGTACAGATTTCCCCATTTTTTCCATTAAAGCTTATGTTTCTACCTTGTTCTTGAATCCAACGCTGGTAATGCACACATAGGTGTTCATATTTATCGTGCAGCTGTTTGAACATCGCCAGTCCACACAAGGAATTACTGAACAGTTTGCACACACACAGGGTCTTGTTTATAAATCTCTTCCGCAAGTGTCGGCGTTACTGGTACAAATATCGGACACTTTGTGCATTCCGATTTGAGAGATAAATGTAATTAGTCTATTCAGTTATTTACATGCGCTCCTTCAGTCCATATGACGCCAGAAAATCATCAGAGGCTGAAACTTCTGCTGCCCTTCTTTCGAACCCCATTGTCATCAAACTTGCTACTTTGGAAGCAAATAGCCTACTCACCGTGTTATACAGCTCACTTTTAAATTCATATTTCAGATCCAAAATGGCTTCACAGTGATCGTCATTGATTTTTCTTATTGTCCATTTCGTTTCAAGATAATGAAACAGTGAATGTGAAATAGACGAAGCTTTGACCAATTCAGGTTTTACACACTGCAGCTGACACGTGAACTCTTCGTCGAAAGACTGAAATCCTACTCTCAAACCAGCAACACTGGGTTCATTCGTCTTAGCACATCTCTCTCTAATAAAAGAAGAGGTGCAATACGGAATGAATTCATGATAAAGATCAACACGAGAGATCAAGGCATAGACAAGATCCTGTGAATGCTGGAATTTTTTATGGATAGTGTATTTCTGTGAAAAATCCACATCTTGAGCCTGTTGTATCGTTGACTTCAACTTCGATAGATTGAAAATGTGCCTGCTGGCAACCGAGAACGGTGACTTTGCTATTAGCTTTAAAGGAGCCATCAACATGCCGCAATCAAATTAAATTAAATAAAAATGTTACTTTTAAGATACGAAACAAAAATTGGAATACTCACTATAAAATATCAAAGTTCCCAGTCCTCTCAGCTGCTTCTTCTTAAAGTTCTCAATAGTTTGGAGATATGTACAATCCATTCATCTATATAGTGAACACCTTGTGTGATTATGGCGGATTGGATGTCGCCAGTAGTAAGATCCTCACATGCTTGCTCTTGTCGTTCCCCTTTTCAGCTATTTTCAAGCGTTTACCTGATGCGAACTATGCCTTAAAGAACCTTTACATTATTGTGGTTTCAGCTATTTACATCTTCTTCATTTTAGAGATCTACACAGGCTTTTTTGTGTTACTTTTCAATGCTTTATTTACTTACCTCTTGACTAAGTATTATAAATCAAGATTCATGCCTTGGGTCAACCTGATTGGTTTATTGTTATTCTTGGCTGTTAATCATATCAAAACACAATTTAGCCGGCTGGATGTTCAGGATGTTGAAATTGATATAACTGGAGCCCAAATGGTTTTAGTTATGAAATTATCTGCTTTTGCATGGTCATATTGGGACGGCCAATTGTATGCAAAGGATAGAGAAAGATTTGATAAGGAATTGTCTACTTATCAAAAAAGTAGAGTTGTTCTTTATCATCCAAATCTTATCCCATATCTTGGATACGTTTTCTTTTATGCTTCATTGGTTACAGGTCCTTCATTTGATTATTCAGATTATGAAAAATTCATTTTGACAGACTTATTCGATGATGTTCCTGATTCTAAGAAGCCAGGGAAGAAAAGAAAGAGGAAAATTCCAAAGTCTGGTCGTATTGCTTTTGCTAAAGTCGTTCAAGGATTCGCCTGGATTGGTCTAATGTTTTACCTAACTCCAAAAATCTCCAGTAAGTATATCATATCTGAAAATTTTAGATATCACACGTCTTTTGGTTACAAACTGATATTCATGTGGGTCCTAGGGTTTGTCGAAAGATTGAAGTATTACGGTGTTTGGCTTATCAGTGAAGCGGCCTGTATCACCGCTGGGTTAGGATACAATGGTTACGATCCTGTCAAGGAAAAACTATACTGGAACAGGGTCCAAAATATTGATCCTCTAGGTTTTGAACTTGGTCAAAATGTTCACGATTGTTTAGAAGCTTGGAATATGAATACGAATAAATGGTTGAAAAATTGCGTGTATCTGAGAACATGTACCAGAGATAAAAAAACGGGCAAGCTTAAGACAGGTTTGATTCCAACACTTTTGACTTTCTTTACTTCAGCTTTTTGGCATGGTACTTTGCCTGGTTACTATATGACGTTCTTAATTGGTGCATTCCTGCAAACTGTGGGCAAGATCTTTAGAAGAAATTTTCGCCCAATTTTTATCTCCAAGGATAGCACCAATGTTTCTCCTTACAAGAGACTCTACGACATTGTTTGTTGGTTTGTCACTCAATTGGCATTTGGTTACGCTATTCAGCCATTTATTCTATTAAGGCTAAAACCTTCGATGGAAGTTTGGCAGTCATGTTACTTTTGGGTTCATGTTTCTTGCGGTGTTATCTTATTAATTTTTAGCGGTCCATTTAGTAAAACTGTCTCATCATTTTTGAAACAATACCACTTACAGCCAATTGAATCCAAGACTCCACAAGTTGCTGTTGAGCAAGCCGATATCACTCTTCAACTTGCCAAGTTAAGAGATCAATTTAACTCAACCACAGACTTGATTGATGTTGTTCGTAAGAACAATACATTAAACGCAATTCCAGATTATGATAATCAAGAGGAGTTGAAAACCACAGTTCCTGATTTCAATGTGTTGGAAGAAAGTTTTGACAAATTGAAAAAAGATATGGACGAATGGAGGGAGCAGAGTTTAAAGGGTAAAGATACCAACCAAGTTACACAAGAGGAGGTTACTAGACTTAAGGCTGCTTTATTGGAATTTGAAAACGATCTTAACAGTTATTTGACTGTTGCTAAGCAAAAATAGCTTCTTTGTTTGTTCTGTAATATGCTATCGTTGTCCTGTTTAATTTTCATTTAATTGAATACATATACTATACATTAATCATCATCATCATCATCATCTGAGTCCATTAAGTCCAAACCAAGTAAAGCCGTTGACGGATCACTTTTAGGTTTGACGACGCTTTTGGCGAATGAATTTCGTCTCTCCGGAAGAAAGTCATCGTCAGCTTCAACAACTATGTCCATTTTGGCCTCATCTTCTATATTTGTTTGTTCGCTCTTAGTGGCATTTAATGATTCTAATGAATCACCATTCTCCAAAGCTACTACTCGGTCACCCACAGTATTCATCATTGCAAGACCACCTCTTCTCAATGTGTCATCTGCAGGCCATATAAAATTATTAGGATGTACTAGACCATTCAGAGACTTTGGTAGCTTAGTAAATTTTGCTAGTTTCAAAGCATATGCTAGTACTTGTGTAGTGTTCTCAGCAGATAAATCGTCATTCAGTTCTCCTTTTTTTGAAGGAAGAGTATCTAGCTCATGTTTTGCATCACCTAGCTCCATTAGAATTTTTTCCATAGTATCTGAAAGCTTAGACGACAAAGAAGACGTTTGCAAAGTATTGTTTTGTAAAGAATTTAATCTTTCGTTTAAATTATGGATATCAATGTTAATCTGATCTGAATCAGCAACTAAAGCGGTAGCATTAGACTGTTGTGGTTCATAACCAGATATCGAAGCTGCAAGTGCTGCCAAATGTGCTTGGAAAGCGTTCATCACTAAAGAAAGGCCAATGGCTTACACCTGATGAAGATAGATTTTTACATCAAAAAATTAATTTGGTTTTCTCGATCGTAGTTCAGTGACTTATCAGTTAACTAAATATGGATTTTGATCCTTGGGCGGAGAACGAGATAGAGGAAATCTCTGAAGTGGAATACATTAGAGCAGAAGAAAATGAAACAGTAGAGTTTGCCACTCCTTCGTTGATACAGGTCAAAGAAATCCCACAAAAAGAAGGTCTACTATTTAAACATACAAATTATCAAGTCACTCATGGCGAGTCAAAGGTAGTGAGGCGGTATAGTGACTTTGCATGGCTAGTTGAGTTTTTAGTGAAGAAGTACAGTTACAGAATAATCCCCCAGTTGCCACCAAAGAGGTTTGGAACATCCAATAACGATACATTATTTCTACAAAGACGAAGACGTGGTCTACAGAGGTTTCTTCAGCAATTGTGTAAACATCCTGTCTTGAGCAAAGAAAACCTGGTTCTCATGTTTCTCAGTGTCCCCGATGATTTCTCCAATTGGCGTAAGTTTGCCAAAATAAGTTGGGGCAGTGAGTTTGAAAGTATGAAACTTGAACCTCTACCACAGCAATTCAAAATAAACTTAGATGTTGTTCTCAAGGGTCTGGAGATTTTCAATGGGGAAGAGGAACCTGAAGAAGAGTCCGAGAATTATGAACATTGGGAGCAACAAAAGGCATCAAATGAAACTGTCTTAAAGAACATTAAATCAATCTGGAGACAAAATCCATTAAAGAGGAACGAAATGGGATTTGTGACCAATATTAATGTTATCAATCAAAGTTTAACTGAAGTTGCAGGACTTTGGTCGAAGATGTTCATGCTGATTGAAAGGATTGAAAAGAGAGAATTGGCTTTAGTTATTGACCAACTAAAATTTTCGAGTTTGTTAGGCGATATGTCTAAATTTAATGTAGGAGTGTATGGTATGAACTCAATTGGTGGAACAGTGGAGGAAGAACAAAATTTAGGTTTGATAAATCAATCATTCAAACAGATACAATCATTTTTCCAATCCTCTAAAAAAAACAAAACTGACGAAATGATAGAACTAACAACATCAGTTCTTGAAACGTGGAAGTCGGTACAGGATTACCTAACATCATTTCATTATTTGATTGAGAGAATGAATTTGTTTCGAGTCGAATCGGAAAGAGATATTCAGCTGCTCATTAACAATGTCAACAAATCAATCGAGCGATTTGTCCAGCTAAAATCTCGATTGGATTTCAAACCATCACATGCTGATAAACTAGTTTTGGCATTAAATGAAGATTTACAAACACTTAATAAACTTTTAGGTGAAATTCTAAATGTCAAGGAAACATTTATCGTGGAATATAAGCTTTTCCAAACCACAAAGAATATGATGAGCAAAGTGTTGTCAGATTGGTTCAAAGAACGTTTCACGCTTTCAGATAAAAATAACGACAGTATTCAAAAATTGTTAGATGTATTAGCGGAGTTACCTTGATTATAATCTAAATATTTATAAAAGGGAGAATAAACTGAGTTTTCTCTTTAAAAGTTCTATTTGTGTAGCTATGCAATTTTTTTTGATGCATTTGTGAATCCGATACCCTTACAGGTTGCGATCAAACAATTGTCATACTCTTCATCATCTTGCAGGAAAAATTCAGTTCCAAAAATTGATTTGATATCTCTCAAAAGTGCAACTAACTGAGGGTCTAATTGATTTTTGTTAATAATGAATCGTCCAATATCTTCTTTACCAATTGTCATGAGAATAAAAGTAGCTTCTAACTGTTCTCTTGAAACAGCTCCACTATTTTCAATAGCTTCTAACAACTCATAAGCAACTTTTGTCGCAATATCTTCAGGAGTGTCACCGGCCTCACCAACATCATCTACTACGTACCGGAGGGGGATCTTCTTTGATTCTGAAAACAGTGTTAATCCAAACCCAGGAGATTGTCCAGAGTTTTCACCTCTCCAGACATCAGTTGTAATATTAACATCGCAACCTGTAGGCCTGAGAACATTTCTTGCAGCATCAACCAAACGGTTTACCACAGAAGGAGAAACACGAGCACACCATGCGACACCTCTAATAGTGGAAACCTTTGGAATCTCCATAACATGCACTGTAATAGGCTGAGGGATACGAGAGTTGACAATCAAATGTACCTCACCACCACCTAATGGAGGACAACCACGCTTCAACGTGTGAAGTTCAATATCTTTAATACCAAATTTATCCAGCAAAGGTAAATAAGACCACTTGATGAAATCCAACCCTGGCTCACCTTTTTTTGATGTGAGACCTTTGAATATGATTGAAAACTTATTCTTCGAGAAGGGGCCTAGTAGAAGCATAGGAAGTAAAAAATATGAAATGGAGGTATTGTCAGGACATTTATGATTGAATGAACCACCGATAATGAGACCCGGTCTATAGATCAACGTTGTACCAGTATAGGAGATTTCAATAGCAGATCCGTTGGTGACAGACTCTAGTAATCTTAAAAGTGAAACTTCATGAGGTTGGAGACCAGGATTTAGATCGTCTGGATGAATATTTGTGATTTTGATTGATACACCTTGCAAAGTTGCCATAACTAAGCGTAAGGACAAGTTCTTGTGTCCTGAGAATGTAATCATTGGGGCCATGGTAACCTGCAGCTACGTGAATCAAAATAATGTTCCTTACACTAAAGATTAGAAAAAAATTTCATAAAAAAAAATAAAATATTTTTCATAGATACAATAACCGTGAGAAAAAGATGGAATGATGATCTTCGTAACTGGTGTTCGAAGGAAAAAAACTCTCAATAAAAGATGGATTACAGTGATTTATTGCCTGCTTGTGGCAACTGGAAGACGCAATTGGTTAGCTTTGTAACAGAAGATATTCCCAGTTTTGATTATGGTGGATTTGTAGTTGGTAAGGACGTTAAAAAGGCCTCTTTATGGATGAAATCTGATGGTGTCGTTTGTGGGGTGGCATTTGCGAAGGAAATTCTAAACATGTTCGGATTGAAAGTCACATGGAAACATAATGATGGTGAATATTTGAAGCCAAGTGAAGTTGAAGACAACAAGATCAAAATCGCCTCTGTAGAGGGACCAGCTAAGGACGTTTTGCAAGCCGAAAGACTAGTTCTCAATATAATGGCTAGAATGGCTGGTATTGCCACCAAAACCAAGGTCACAGTTGATGCTGCTAGGTCTACCGGGTATGAAGGAATCATTGCCGGTACCAGAAAGACCACACCTGGTTTGAGAGCCATGGAAAAGTATGCCATGCTTGTCGGTGGTGCTGACCCACATAGATATGATCTATCGAGCATGATTATGCTAAAGGACAACCACATTTGGGCCACAGGTAGCATTACTCAAGCTGTCAAAAATGCCAAAAAGGTTGGTGGGTTTTCTGTAAAGGTAGAAGTGGAAGTGCAGAGCTACAAAGAAGCCGTCGAGGCCATTGAAGCCGGTGCTGACATTGTGATGTTGGATAACTTCAAAGGCGATGAGCTTAGAGCTACTGCTGAGACCTTGAAATCAAAATTCGGCAACAGCGTTTTGTTGGAATGTAGTGGTGGTCTTACTCTAGATAACCTAGCAGGTTTTCTTTGCAACCACGTTGACATTTACTCGACTTCATCTATTCACCAAGGTGTTGGAATTGTTGATTTCTCCTTAAAAATCGACCACTAAACAGATGAAGTCGCTCAGTAACATTGAATCTCCCAAGTTTGTGGCACTTCTTCCGCCAAACAGTGCTGCAGAGATCATAGATTTTATAATGCTTTAAAACAACGAAGTTCTGTAATGATAACCAAGCTGAGCTCTGGCAAGAAGAGGAAGATAATAAGACGCGTAAGTAAAAATCTGGGTTTAACAGAGCTTTTGCTTTTCTTCCAAAGGTCGTAACAGAAGGTAGCGAGCGATGATCTCAGGAGAGGAGTTTGAAGCAGTGATTATGGAGGGTGATGCAGTTCGTTCATTACAAGTTTTGACTGATTTAAAGACCCACATCAAGAGATATTTAGTTGATTTGAACGAGGTACCCTCTTACATCATGGGGTTAAAAGAAGCATACAGTCAATCTGCAGCGCTGCAAATAACGGCATTTACAACTTTATGTCATTTGGTAACCAGAATCAGCATGCAAGATCCATCTCAGCTGGGTAACTTTTCGAATTTACTTGTACCATTTTTGTTAAAAAGGTTACTGGATTCGAGAAGCGCAGTAGCTCAAACTACAAAGAAATCAATAAAAACCTTTTGGAGCTGTATTACGAACAATGATAATCATTTCATTGAACTTTTATACCAAAAAGGTTTCCGAAGCAATGAATCAAAAATTCGGGCAGATATATTAGATATATTAAAAGGTCTATTACAAGACAATATAGGCTTTTCATTCAAAAGCTACATTGGGTTCATCGTTGAGTTACTAAATGACAACAACCATTTTGTGTCTACCAAAGCATTTGATGTTCTAGCATTTTTCTTTCTAAAGGTGAATCCAAATTCCAAAAGTGCCAAATTGGATTTGATAACTTTGTTAAAAGAATATTTAGTCAAGGATCCAATTGCTGTCAGCCTACTAAGCCAAGTTGGCGGCCTCGAACTTGTTGAAGGATATCAAAATTTTGAAGAGGTTCATGAAAGGCAAGAAAACAATGATATATCAATGATGGACGAAGAAAATGTAGATCATCATTTGAATTCACTCCTTGATAAGATTCCATTTTGGATTTCCGAGGATTCTATTCAACCGCTGGCAATTGATTTCAATACGCTAGAAGATATGGAAGAGAAAATATTACCTTCTTTTAATGGAAAGGAAACTGAACTCAATTGGAGAGCTCGGCAAGATTGGATGATTAAATTGAGGTGTACATTGAAATATGTTGAAAATAACAGCATGTTAGTTGAGTCTTTAGTAGAACTAATAAGGCAGATTAGGGAATGTGTCGTGAAGGGTCTACTATCACTAAGAACAACGTTATCAAATAATGCGTGTCAACTTTGTAAAGAGTTGGGCGTTTCTTTGGGGCAATACTTAGATTCCAGTACAATAGAAGTTCTGTTTAACACTTTAGTGAAGCTCTGTGCGAGTAGAAAGGCAATTCAAAATCAGAACTCGAATGTTGGTGTCATTGGACTATTGTTGAACTGTAATTTGACACCAAAACTTTTCAATTACCTGATACTGACAATGCAAGAGAAAAACATCCAGCCAAAGGTTTACATTGGCCAGTGGATCCATTTATTGTTGATTCGTTACTATGGATCAGAAGAATTGTTTGACAGAATTTTAGAGCTAATGGAGCCGTTAATGATAAAGGGTGTTTCTGACTCACAGCCACCTGTTAGGGAATGTATGAGAAAATCATTTTGGTTTTTAAACGAGCTAGTGCCGAAGGCTGCTGAAAGGATAAAGGAGAAGTTAGATTTGAATACCCTGAAGGCACTTGAGAAATCAAAAATGAACTTACAACCAAGGCAATCAATAAAAGAGTTGATAAATGAGAAAAGAAGGCAAACCCAGAGCGATGGTTTTAAAATTCTAAGAGAAAAACTTTTGAGCTCAGATTTAATTGAAAATGAAATATTAAGAGAAAGTAATAAGAGAAGCATTTCATTAGGGACGGGCGATTTAGCCGATCATAAAAAGCCGAATAAGACTCAGCAGCAAATTCAACAACAGCAAAGATCGCAAAGTTTAGGTAAACCAAAAGAAGATTATGAGGATTTTACGGAGAGATTGAAAAAGCAAAATTATATCTTTGAACAAATTACATCAAATTCGAGCGAAGAGCAAGAAATAGGGTTTGAAAACTTGGTTAAATTAAGTGACCGTAGTGAAGGGGAGCAACTTTCTTATAAGTTTCAATCTGCTTTGAATACTTTGAGCTGCAATAACCCCACAATTTTTTGGAAAATGTTTGAGAATGAACATTGGTTCAAATTGATTTCAAGCTATATGACAACTGAGAATTTGATCAGAGTTTACTGCATCCATTTTGTGGAAGGTGGATCACCTGGACGAGATGAAATCGATTTGATATTAGGTTCTTTAAAAATTGAAGATGTTAGTTTGGGAATAAGTTCAATAATTGGAAAATGCTGTGATACGTCAAAGATTGACGACCTAAAATTATCTATTCAATTTAATAAATATAAGCAGATAATATTGAGTGTTAGTTTGTTCTTGTTAAGAGATTTACTCATTTTTAAAAAGGACGAATTAAAAATATACATGATAAGTACTATATTTGAAAGTCTTTTTAGGTGCGACACGATTATTGAGCCAAACGCTGAATTATTGTTCAATGAAATCATTGAGATTTGTTACAAGAACTGGGAAATTGAGTTTTTAAGAGTATTAGACATTTTTGAGGAAAATTCTCAAATGGTGATCAAAAATATTTTAGGACTCAGAAGAGAACAAGATAACAATTTTGATATTCATTCTCAATTAGAGAACTTGAATAACATTGAAGATGAAGATGATGCTAACAATTTAGAGCATATGACAAAGGTCATTCCAAACGCAGAGGAATTGAAGGAATTAATTGCACAAAATCAAGAGGAATCTCATGAGGATTTCACCAAAATTATTCCACTGACAGTACAGGAGGCATGGGAAAATACTGAAAAAAAAGCTGAGCAAGAAAGAGAATTTACTGCTAGAGATGTTTTTGAATCAGTTGATGAGCAAGACGAACCAATGGAAGTAACAGAGAAGGATGGTCACGACCATGCAGACAAAAGAATGAATGATGAAATGGAAGAGCCTGAAGATGAAGAAGAGAGTAAAAGTGACTCGACACCAAATCTAGAAACTCTTGATATTAACCAAAGTAGCAGTGAAATTGTTGAAGAAAATAGTGGTTCCTTAATTGAAAATTGGACTAAGGAAATTGAACTTGGCGTTAAAGATTATGAAAGCTTAACATTTTTGCAAGAAGAAGAACTTATTGAAAGACTAAAAGAGGTGAATCAAGAAGCAATAATTTTAACTCTACTAACGAAATGGATGAATGAATGGTCGGGAGAAAAAATAATTGAGCTGATACAAATCAAGGAAAGATGGAGTGAAATGGGGTATTATCTTCTACAAGAAATGCTCAATAAGCGTGAAATTAAAGTTACATTATTAGTTAGTAAATTTCCATCTGAATATGTGCAATATCATGAGTTGGTTTTAGACAAAATCTTCGGGCTCATTCAAGATGGCTTGTTTGATGGGGAGGATGTGTTTTTAATTGAAAGGTTTTTGATTAAGGGCATTAAGCATAAGAATAATAGCATTAGAATGAAAAGCATGATTATTTATGGACAATTGTACCAAATCCATGCCAAGGGAGAGAAAGATGGTAATGGGTATGATCTAGTTGACGAGATTTTGTTTAAGGATTTGAATTTAGACTTTATTAAGAAAATATGTAATCTTTATCTATAGAACTAATGGGGTGATCAAAGGCTTTAAGATTATTTTGATGTATTCACTTGATTTAAAAATCTATGTACAAAAAGAGGATATATATATAGTAATACACATATACAGTTGGGAATAGAAGACATTAAGAGCAACTTTAGAAGAACTTTTCACCAGCGTCGATGTGAACTCCGGTAAAAGATTGATCGGAAGGAGCAGAGGAATCGAGTGGTTTATAGAGGTACCAAGCCATAAGAGCTTTGACACAGGATCTAACTCTGGCTTCTTTTAAGGAAGAACCTTCAGCAGTTGAGAGTAGATTGTCGCCAGAGTAACAACCGACAACAAATATTGGCGAGTTCGAGTTTCTACCAGTTTCAGAGAGTAGCTTGACTGAAGGAGGGTTTAGGCTTTGGGATTTTAATAAAATGTTGAGTAGCTTGGCAGGTTCCTTGAAATCGAACATCTTTGATAAGTCGATCTTTCTTGAAAGGATGTGATCATGGATAAATTTTTTAGCAGCTTGTTCGCCGTCCTGAGCAAAAACTGTGGCAACAATTGACCTTGAGAAGTTTGCAAAGGCAGTATATTTAGAGAGACCGACGTTTGATATTTTTGAGATGCCTGACTCAGGGTTAGAAACGTTGTTTGAAAACTTGAGCTTACCGAACTGGAACAGCTGAGGCTCGCCATTGAGGTAGCGGTCTAGGTTGGACTCGCTGTCTGCCTCTATACCCCACTGGTTTTTGGCCAAGTCGTAGAGAGCGAGGTCTCCAATGAAGGCATCGGTTGCAGATCTGATGATCGAGAGCGGTAACCTTGGGTACGATGAGATCAAATGCTCTGTGACGTAGTATGACAAGAAGTTGGCTCCGAATATTGATAACTGTGCGTTGTTCGGTTGCTTGGACTGTGTGTCGCAATTGAGACACTTGACGATCGAGTTGTAGCTGATGTTGTTATTCAGCTGCAATCTTGAATGAAGCGCAATCACCGAAGGAATCAGCTTGGCCTCCGTCTCCGAGATCCCCGTGCCAACACTGGTTCTTTTGTACTCTGCATAGTTGTGTAGGTCCTTGTATTGCAACTGCGAGTCTGCAATAATTTGGTTTTTGGATGCCTCGAACGAGAACTTAAATTTCCTATTTACCACCACCGACTCTGTGTTCTTCAGCGTAGTAATCCTTCTTATTTGTTGACGTAGCATTACTATTATCACACGGTTTCCACCTTCTTCTGCTTATGCCTTCTTATGGTGGAAAAGATCTCACTTCTTTCACTTCTCACTCTAGGCAGAAAAACGAGATGGAAAAAAAAATTTTGAAGAGGGAAACTTTAGGCACAGCCTCCACGGCACCCCGCGCTGTACTGCATGTGCCGTGCTGAGCGGATGTTGATTGCACAACAAGTACGCTAGCCCCAACACAGTGTTTGTGCGGCACCATGCGGTATAGTTGGCACATAGGGGGTGTACCTTCCATGTGTGCTTTGCTGAGCGTCTCCTATTTCAAAAACACTGCTCAGCAAAGCGGGTTCCAAGAGCCGCAAACAGGAGGTCCCACTCAGAGGATGTTGTTTTAAACGGTGGCGGATTGGTAGTTCTGCACGTTGATTTTGTGATGCCGGCTGAGGTGTTGTTGGAGGTACTGTAGTTGTGAAGTGGTTACGCTTACACTCATAGTTATACTGAAAATTATAATGTTAGTTATACTTATACTTTCCTTGTACTTATACTTGTACTTATACTTAACATATACTTATACTTTACTTGTAACTATACCTACACCTATACCTACACCTATACCTATGCTCACACTCGCACTTATGCAAAATTGCTTGCACATTCAATAACTCACCTCACTATTTTGACAAGCACTGGCTTAAAAATAAAGCCACGCTCCCACACACTCACAACGTCCAAACGTATAGTAAAGCCAGTGTACTCAGTGCATACCTAAACAAGTCTGCTCAGCAATTTTCGCTCGCAAATGATGTTTGCCAGCGGGCCATCTAAGTGAATGATCTTATGTAATAGTTTACAAAGTAACAAGTTGAAAACTACAAATGGAGCTGAACATAAGCTATGTAGCTGACGCCAATACTAACACTGAGAGTGCCAGTACTGTCAGTTTCTCAGCTCTTTCTGTACGCAGCGCGCTCAGCTGTGCTTCACTGATGGAAATCTGTGCAACTCGCTCTATAATTCACTGTGCTCACTTGGTGCGAGAAACTCAGACACGCATCCAAGACCGTGAACGTAGTCTTCACACCACCTTGCTCCTCAGACAACCATCACCTCCTCAACAGCGACACTTCACAAACTTCGACCCTGGCAAAATATATGTGCTGAGCAAACGTGGGCACAAGTGCAATGGCGGGGCTGTGGTGGCTTCTGTGCACAGTGCTCCCCTCACTGTAGCAAAAAAAAGCCCTTTCTTGTTTAAACCAATAGATCGGAGGGTAGTTGTATTACTTGATAGCTAGCAAGATGTCACACCCACAGTTCGTGCCAAAATGGGTTACGCCACCATCCGGTGGTTGGTTCCACACACCTAAAAACCATCACGTAAACGGTATCATTGCGTTTGCAGGCTTCTTCGCAGTGCTCTACGCAGCGTACGCACAGGCCGAGAGAGACACAATCAACCCAAAGTTGGCATATAGCGTCGAGACAGTGAACAAGTGGAACAGCGCAGCAGCTAAGAAGGACTAAGCTGGCTTTATTTACTTATTTATTATTATAATATTATATCAGCACCAGAAATACCTTATAGGATTTAACATAGAACGAGATGAGTACACGCGTAAGCGTTTTGTCGCCGACACGTAGTAGAGCTCGGTCGTAGCAACTGCGTTCATGATGCTCTCACAGCCAGCTACACTACAATAGGCAATAGTTTGCAGACGTGGTGCGCAGCGGCGTGCCAACGCAGTAGTATTGAGCAATAACGTAAATTTGTTGCTAGGAGGAATCGTATTGGTACGCACCTTGGACCAGGCTTGACGTGCGGACAACAAAGGTTCAACGCAGTGTCTTGTCATAACTATAAAGTTCTCTTCAGAATCAGTATAAAAATATGTTCAAATCAGGGTTGGCCTTGAGCAGCGTTTGCAGAATAGAGTATGTCTCTTCGTAGTCAAACAAAGTACGCAGCTTGTCGTCCATAAACATGTCGATGACAATCGTGTGGATTTCCTCCGCCTTGATTGAGTCTTGCGGCACCCTCAAGAGCAAGTCAAGTCTCCCTGGCGTGCCGCACAAAATTCTGGACCAGGTTGTCTTCAGCAGCTTGATGTCCTGCTCCACCCTGTTCTTGTGAATGAGCTTCAAAGACCCTCCCTCCAGGTCCCTTGTGGCTCTGTGCGTGTCGCACGCTCTCAGTGCCGAAGGTGAAAAGATCATCACAAACTTTCTCTCCGGTATCTTCACCTCGTACATCTGTTCGTTACCTGGCTTAAACTTTCCGCTCTTCTTGTCCCACTTCAGCTTGGTTTCCATTTTCTTGATTCTATTTCTCAGCTTCTTGTGCTCTTTGATCGATGGTGTAAGATCTTTCATGTAGAATTTGACAAACTGATCTAAATTCTCAAGCTTGTGCTCCTCCAAAAACTCCTCACTTGACTGAATGTTTTCTTTCTTCACGTAGAGTTCACTCAACTCCAACGGCGACAAGTTAGGGTTCAATTCTCTTATTTTAACGGCTATCTTTTCACTGATATACTCAGGAGTTTGCTTAGCAAGCGTCCTCTTCTCCTCCTTTTCACTCTCGATTCTTTCCCTTTTCAGTTCCTTCGACGACATCTTGTGTTTCTTGCCTATATATAGTCCCCTAACCAATACACAGCTCCAATCTGGTAACGGTTCAGCTAAATCAAATATATACAAAATTTTTTTGTATGTCTGAAAGGCAACTCGTGAAAAATTTTTTGATCTATAGATCTTACGTAAGCTTTTTTTGATTGTTATTATCTACACAATCAGAGAAACTGGATGTCAACAGGTCCATCGACACCGCAGAGGCCAACGTCAGCATTGACTTTGAGTGTACTACAAAATGCCACGACGCCTGTGAGAAATCGAGTGCTCTTAACTCCCACTAGAAACAAGCAGAAGAGATGTTATGATCCGCTAGAGGATTTAAAGACACTAGGAGTGCTATTGAATTTGAGACGAGATGCGGTCACAGAAGCCGCCGATGCGGCGGAAATAGTAGAGGTAGCAGTACATGAAGATACAAACGACAACATGTTGGATGAATCAATGGACACAATATACAAAATGTCAAAACAGTATAAAATTGACAGCTTCACAACAAAAAATCTATCCGGGTTCAGGTTAAGCGGGTCAAGTAACGCTGATTCACGGGACGTATCGTTTGATTTGAGCAAGAGAACACGGCTTTCCATATCTTCTTTACCAAATACGTCTAACATTGCCATTCCAGAAGCGGTTTTGAACGATGATGATGATGAGGATAAAGAAGAAGATAATAGTTCACAGAACTCATTTGATTTGAATGAATTGAACGAATTCCAGATCGACGAAATACCCGATTTTAGCATACCGTATGAAGACCAACAAGAGGGGGATTACTCGCTAATCGAACAGCATGATGAATTTATCACAAAACGAAGGAAGTCTTCATTAAACAATACTCTCCGAACGCCAAAGCAACAGCAGAGTTTCAGTCCTCTGATGCTGAAGAAATTGGTGGCTAATTTGGATAGTAGCCTACAATGGGACACTAGTTCAAGCGAAACCATCGATCTCTTGAACGAAGTTACCAAGTCCTTTATTGATAAAGAACTACTCACTTTAAATTCTATAAGAGAACTTAGCGGCGGCTATAAATCAATTGGCTTCAGTGATGTTGAGTTTTTAATGCAGCAAGTCACTCTCCAGAATGGGGACGACTTGCTAAACGATTGCTCTCAATCGGATTTGCTTGATTTGAGTATCAAACTATTCGATTTGGAAAGCGTCAAAGATTTGGAAAGTGTTCTATATGGTTCGAAGAAGAGAAGGAAGGTTAATGTGGGGTTGAACGTAATCGAAGAAGAAAGTGAACATAGCGAGGAATTTGACAAACAAAGCGATGAACAAGGTGAGGACAAAAGTGACCAAGCAGATGCTCACTACGACAGTGGTAAACCTTCAAAGCATGAAATGAATAATGAGTTAATTGCAACTCCGATTCAAAACAAGTCAAATGGTTTTCTTATGAATCAAGAATTGAGTAAGTCTTCTGAAAGTGAAAAATATATCAATAGCAGACATAGACAAGGAGTAGTAAATAGTGGAGATAGTCATGAATTGGTAAATGAAGGTTATGGCAATGTTGGCGCAGGTTCAGCAGAGATTCTTGTGGATAATCAAGAAAGTGATCGCAGCGCCCTGAACAATGGAAAATCATTTGACATGCCGATAGATTCGAAAAGGGAAACGGACACAGCAACAAATGACCTGGTGTCAGATGATGTAGCAGAGGATCTTGTTGATTTTGCTAATTTCAATTCTGAAATTGCTCTTGGAATTGCAGTTTCAGAAGATGAAAGTGATAAAGAAGACTACAGTATACCAATTGCAGACGAAGAAGAAGAAGAGGATTATGATGATGACTAGAAGACAACGAGTGGTATGTATAATATTTGTAACATTAAGGTACTATAAACTTTATTCCCATGGTTTCTTTCTGGACTCCAGTATGTGTTTGGAAGAGTCATTAGGGTCCAACACAGTTTCTGGGATATCTTTGACACCAGGAACTGGCCTGTTATTAACAATCATATCAACGACCTCATCATAGGATCTCGAACTCTTCTCCTCAGGACAACCGAGTGCAACCCAATCTTGGTACGAAGCCAGCTCCAGTATGTTGTCTGTTTCCTGGCAAAACACAAAGCTCTTGGTCTGCAGCTCTAGCTGTGCTCTGTCTTTAGCCGGAATCTTGCTTGGGTCCAGTACCCCTCTCGAGATATCCTCCTTGATCGCAAGTTCTCTCTCTGACAAGACTACTAAGTACTGCTCCAAAACTTGGTTTAGTGTTGATTCATAGGTTTTAGATTCGCCAAAATCATAGTCCCTAAACTTTTTGAACGTCTCAACGGTCATGTCAACTTCTGCTGCCTTTCTTTGGTGTGGATTAAACGAGATCTATCGTTTATTAAGGTAAAAGTTATCTTATTCTTTCTAATAATTTTTTTCACTATGATATATAAAAGTATAAAGTACTTTAACTACTAATGTAACACTAAAACATATAATTTAATCCTCAATTCCGGCCTTCTTTTCAAGCGGATTATAACGAAGGAACTTTTCAATCAAATCAACGTGTGTAAGCACCATTCTCCTGCAACAGTATCTGTTTAGCTTGAGCTTGTCAAGCGCCTCTCCTTCAGGCAGCTGGTCCTCCTCGAGGTATTTCAAGTAGGTTTCCCACTTGTCTCCAACAACCTTACCGCATGAAAAGCATCTAACTGGGATGATCATGGCTCTGCTTTATCAACTACTAAAGAAAAGCCTAACAAGTACACTGATATTATAGAAAAAAATTTTTGAAAATTTTTGAAAATTTTTATACTATACTACTTACAACTGTACAACTTCTTCTACTAACAGTCGTCTTGTACACGAGCATATACAAGTAACTTCAGTGCTGGTATAAGTATGGGATTATTAGACTTGAATCATGGTGGGCGTTTGTTGCCACAACTATCTAGATGGACCGCAGACGGCCAATATGCACTCATATTTTTCCACTCTAGACTGGTTATCTTTTCATTAGTGTCAAAGCTTCAGATCAACTCTTATCACATAGCAGACGCTTCGAATTTTGTTGACTGTAAATTGAGCGACACAGACCCTGATGTCGCCTATGTTTTGGATAATAAGAGCAATTTGCACATAATCAACTGGAGAAGTTCAAATGCTAACCCAATCGTCAAATCTGTTGATTTGACATCCATATATGCATCCTCACACAAGAAAAACATGTCTTTTGTCAAGATCCTAAATTTGGTCAATGAAAACAAACTTAACTTTCTTGTCAAATCAGCATCAAAGAAAACCACAGATTTAAGCGGCTCATCATCATCATTCTCGCTCCTTTCTATAGACTTGAACGCTAACACACACGCTATTTTGGCATCCTGGAACAATATTAATCACTTCTCCATTTCTTCAAACGAACAAAATTTGCTCTTTGTTAACACTAATGATCACAAATTGTTTATCTGCTCAATTGACGACTCACTGGAAAATTTGTTTGATAACTATTCCATAAATTATATTCATAAAACGCCAATAACAAGCTGTGCGATCTCTAGTAATTTTGAGAGCCCACTCGTGGCGTTAGCTTCTTCTTCTGGTATTATTCAATTGCTTTTCATCAATTTATCAAACAAAACTTCATCCCAAAGACTGCTCAAATGGCATATCAACCAACCACTATCATTGAGATTCACTTCTGATGACGACTATTTGATTTCTGGTGGTTCAGAAAAGGTTTTGGTTTTCTGGAATGTGGTCAATGAGAAACAACAGTTCTTACCTCGTATCAACGGTTCTATTGTAGACATTACTTTAAATCCAAGATGTCCAAATTTCTACGGGTTAACTTTATCTCTTATTGACGGTGAGTCTCAGTTCATTATTTTGGGTTCAACTGATCTAATCTCAAAATTTGATGTTTCTTCACCAAGACTTTTGAATGGCAACAATGATTTTTCAAGTCAATTACTGGAAAAGAAAAACGGTTTTTCCCCACTTGAATTGATTAATGTTAACAATGGCCAAGTATTCAAAAACTTATCAAAGGATTTAAAGGTTCACTCAAAGAATTCAAATGAATTAAACAACAAATTTAAGTATTCTCAGTTTTGTTTACAGTCTTATTTTAAAATCAATCCAATAAATGATAATCTGTACATTCCAACTGGTTCTTATGTTCAAATTTACAATTTATTAAGACCTTCGGATTCTTCCATAATCTCAATCGCACCATTAGTTCAACAATATGGTAAAGTTGGTAACGAACAAAAAATAAAGGACCCTGTTGTCAAATTCTTACAGTTTACTAAAAATGGTCAGTGGATGATCACACTTGATGTTGAATATAGAGGTGAAATTGAAGAAAACGTCGGACAACCTGAAGAAATTGAAACTTTGAGGTTTTGGAAGCTAATCAACAATGAATATACATTACAAACAAAAATTATTGTCAGTCATACACAACAATTTAATAATGACAACGGTAGTGAAAGCACTAGTAGTATTCAATCGTCAAAAATAACTTGCATTTTAACTGGTCCTTTAGATTATTTCAACGGTGACAGTTTAGTTACTTTGGATTCAAAAGGAGAAATCAAATTATGGAGGCCAAATTCTAATAACGTTTGGACTTTGAGAAAATTCTACTCTTTTGGTAATGATATACCATTGAAATCAACTCCTCTGTGTTCTTGGTCAAATGATAATAGTTTAATTTCTATTGTCATGGGATCAAAAATTAATTTATTAGACATTAATACTTTTCATCCAATTAATTTAGATTTGAGCCTAGAGTTACAAGACAATCATCCAAAATTTATCAAGTTCCTAAATGATGGTAAGTACCTTTTATTGAACACAAAAAATCATGCTATTATCTACGATATCTTAAAGGGTGAAACAAAATGGGGTTTAATTATAGGTAACGGAAATTCTATTGTCAATGCTACTAATGATGAAATTGCTATTATCGGTAGGTATATCAATTCAACTAATGAAATTAACACAAAATTGACAATTTGGAAAATAAATCAAGCTGATGGTGAAATTAATTGCGTTGGATGTGAGAACTATAATGGAACATTGATTGGTCTTGAGTATAATTTCAATTGGAAGTCCTGGGTTGTAGCAGATATTAACGCTAAAATTGGTGTGGTTAAGTCAAGCACAAGTTCTTTTGTTTGGAACGAGGATAATTCCTTAGCTAACAACGAAATCGATATCAATATCAATGAATATCAACTAGGTAACATGTTGAACAATGCCAGAATCATCAATCAAAATAAAAAGCTAAACTCTATTGATTCTAACGAGAAATTGGGTCTCAAAAATGGTGTGTTTGATTTAATGTTAACTGATCTTGAAGGTTTATCTGTTGACATTTTATTTGATAGGATTGTTAAAGTGTTATAAATAAAATATAAGACCTTTATAGTTTAATAAATATATAGAACGACTCAATAATAGTAACAATTCGAGGCAACTGAGATTCTGGGTGATGGGCTTAATTTTAGTAATATTAGAGTAATACGTTAGGTATACAAAGCCTAATTTTATAATGAAATGGAGGCCATAAATATACGTACATGCTTGAAAAAATGTTTAATCAAGTGAGCTGCGTTTATCACCACTCTTTTGTTGTGCGAACCTGAGTCAGCTCTTGTCGTCTATAACCATATGTTGTAGCAATCGTGCGCCGTAAACTATCGAACATCACGTCACGAGTCTTATTAACTTGATAATTCACTGTTTTTACTATCAACAATAGAAGGCATCATTTACTTGGGATGTTCCAGCATTTAGTGATGTTACAGTTTACTCACAGCTTTGAAGGCAGTGATTGTCTAATATAAGCATTAACAGAACTCGGTAAATACCTAGTTGGGTTACCTAAGCAAGTTTAGTTTATAGAGTTCGCAAACTGTCGAAGATAACAAATTATTCATTACTATATAAGGTATATGATAAGCATTGACCAATAAGTAAAGTTACATTATTACTTAATAAGCTAAAATAAACTAAAATAAAATATTAAAGAGATTTGCTAATGATGAGCATAAGACATAAATACGAACATTATTTACAGATAAACCATAGTGTGTCGGTGATGTAAATGATTGCCGAAGTCATTTATGACCTTGGTCTCTTCAATCAAGAAACCAATCCCGTAATCCCAAACAATATAAATAGTCGTCATATTTGACTTTATACTTATTTTATATTCACTTAAAAAATTAACGGTTCAGTTTTATACTTTGGATTTGTTAGCATTATATAGAGAATTTAACAGTGATTTGATTGTTTTGATGATACATTCAGCGGATCAAAAATTTAATTTGTAGGATGGCTGTGGTCAACTGTTTGGCCATTTTGCTTTATGTTGGCATCTTAAATTGGTAAGTGGCAAGAAAATTTGACAGTATAAATTTGAGTTTAGCAGGCCACATAAAAACAGATTTTTGGAGAAGCCAGCAAGAGGCTGTTATGAATAAAGTTAACATATGAGCTCAATATTAGCTGTTCGGTTCGCAATAATAAATTAGATTGTATATAAAAGTAAATAAAGATAATTTGGTAAACATTTGTTTGCTGACCCACATAAATGTGAAGTATGATTATGACTCATACCTTTGTTTACAGTAATTTACTAATTACGTTTCCAAATCGGGAATGAGTTAACTCAGATTTGTAACAGAGGCATATTGTAATACTGGGTCTTTAAATAAGAGCAGTTTCTCACAATATGTGGAAAACGAGTTACTATGATTACTTTATAAATTCTAAAATTTGAAATATCATTATAAAGTGGATTCAGCTCGTTATATACTACGAGCTCTCGTTTCTTCTTTTAGAGACGTCTAATACCTGATTATGATGAAATCTATGTACATCATAATATTAACTGAGCAGAATTAAAAGAATAATTATCGGATGTCGGATACTAAGTAAGAAGCGCGATTTGAGATCGTATAAAAGCACACAAAGTTCCCTCAACATCCCATTTGTATGTATCAAAAAAGAATCAATTTGATAGCGATTTGACGATGATTATCTAATGATTCAATACAGTGCAATTGTAACACAAGGCATGTTACAAAGCCGTGCTAGGTTGTTTGTAGAATTGGTATTGATTTTTATCAGTATAAAAGTTAGTTTTTAATAAATATAAATATCATGAGCAAAGGTATTTTGTGAGCTTTTTATATTGTTTGGTTTATCAAACGAATATGAAAACATCTGACTTGTGATCTCCTGATCACCTGGTGTTCGGTCAACAGAACTTCGTATCGGAGATACCATTAAATCTTTTAATAGATACAGCTTCCGTTGACTGCCAGCTTATTCTCTATTTTGCCAATTGCTCATTTATCAATTTAAGCGGGAAGTCTATTCACGTGACTAATCGTTCTTACTTCGTAACATTCTCCCCCCCTTAAACTTAAGCTTCTCTCAAGACCTTTGCTCTGTCCACCAATACGTTCTGCAGCTCCTCAGGTGCTTTATGAAACTGTTC
>JAJLVS010000044.1:0-40477 GCA_030570415.1 Saturnispora serradocipensis | reverse complement strand
TGATTCTTCGTGTAGATTAGATTCAAATCCTTTGATTAATGGTGTTTCTAGTTTTCTTTGTTTAACAGTAACTTCGTAGTTAGTTGCCATACGTTCAATTGTGGATTGCAGCGATAAATTGAGTTTTCTCTCGTTGAGTTTGTAATCAACACCAAGAAACATTTTCGGTGTACCTAGATCTTTCATAACAAATGATTTGCTCAGTATTTTGATTGCATCATTCATTAGTTTATCATTCTTCGATACAATAATAATATCATCGACGTAAACTAAAAGCATACAATCTTTGTTTGGATTGAGGAATAGGCATGGTTCCAATATTGAGTTTGAGTAATTGTTTGTATTGAGTACCTTTTTCAATGTGTTGAACCAAATATTTGGTGCCTGTTTGAGTCCGTATAAGCTTTTCTTCAACTTCCATACTTTGCTTCTTGACTGTGATGTACCCTCAGGTGGTATTAAGTATGTGTCGTAGTCTATAGCACCGTGTAAGAAGGCATTTTTGACATCAAGTTGTTTGAGTTGCCATCCTTGTTGTGTTGCAAACGAGAGTATCAATCTTAATGTATCATCTTTGATAACAGGAGCGTAGCTGTCAACAAAGTTCTCTCCCCTGGTTTGTGTGAATCCTTTTGCAACAAGACGAGCTTTGAAACGATGAGTACCATCAGTTTCAGCCTTGACATTAAATACCCACCGAGCTCTAACTAATAAGTTTCGTTTATCAACAGCAGAACGTGGAACCGCAGTGAATACGTCTTGTTCGATCATAGAGTTCATTTCTAAATTCATGGCAGCAATCCATGCATCCTTTTGAAGGGATTTAATGGCTTGTTTGTATGTGTTAGGAATGTCATAGAGATCGTTCGTAACAAGTAGATGTGATTCCATAGGTTCATCGGTATCACGAGAGGCATCATTGGATAACTTGTTCAAAATGAGTGCACGAGTGAAAGCAGCCTCTTTATTACGGACAGTGTGAGCAGGTCTGGTGGTTGTAGTTTCAGATTGCCTTGTGGAATTCGTGGTAAAGTGAAGTCTGCGTTTGGTGGAAGCCATATTATTTGGAAAACCGACTTGTTTATTTCTTGGTAACTGATTTGATAATATTTATCAGTGGTTGGAATACTATAGCTGGTGTTGCATGTGACGGGATTTCCAGTTGAAGCCTCACTGGATTCCAAATTGGTTTTAGTAATTTAACTCATGTGCATGTCATCATCTTCATCAGAGTTTGAAACGTGTTTAGGCGAATTCTGAGAGGCAAAGTTTGTGATTTGGTACTGAGTTTTGACTGGAGGAGAAGCATCTGCATTTGGAGAGGGCGGTAATTCAACGACTGGTTCTTGCGATTTTGTGTTCAAAGTAAAAGAGTTTCCCATAGAATCAAATGATGATGTTCAAAGTGGAGTACCTTGAGCATGTGATACGACAATTGGAATTGAATGTGTGCTACCATCTGGTGCAGTGAAAATATTAGTTTCAGGATTGAAATGATCATTGGTTTGAGGACCTGGTTGGTGTAGATTGATAAAAACATTTGTAGCAGCAGTTGTCATGGTATTTGTAGTAAAAGCGGGCGTAGGTGCTGTGGGAGCAGCTGAAGTATTGAGAGGAACAGCTTTAGAAGTATTTTCTGCTAATTCTTTGGTAGTAGCACCTTAGGTAGGGTTCTTGAAATCACTTCCAATTGTTTTTGAATCTTCCTTCGATGAAGGTTTGGGAGTTCCTGGAGCATCTAACGAATTTTCGGAGTCTGGTAAAACAGTCGTGGAATGAATCGACTCAGAGTTATTTGACAAATCAGCTTCTTCAGCTCTAGTAGGTGTTGAATCAACTTCCATGGCATCCACGTTATGAGATGTATTGATGACTGATGTGTTGGGAGTTGATGATTGATGATTCAATTGTTGACGCTCAGCATTTGGAGGTTTAAGTTGTCTTTTTCGTTTTGAAGGTGGGTTGTAGGCAAACGATGGCGTCGGTGAGATAAAACCACCAGCAAAAACAGCTCTTTCATTGGTGTTGGCATATTCCCCACTGTCAATGGATGATGTATGTTGATTTGGGTAATTTGATACAGGATCTTCATCAAACAATGGTGCAGCATGCAGTTTGTTTAACGGAAAAATGTGTGTCAATCCTTTCCACGCTGAAGTACGACTAACCTTTCTAGTCGCAGGGTGGTAGACTAAGGCAATTTTGGGTGATTGATCGTAACCAACAAATGCACCCGGTAGAGAAACTTTGAATATCTTTTGCATCCTTTTGTAGTTGTAACGAAAAATTTGAGATCCAAAAGGAAGAAAGGAGCTAGTATCTGGATTGGGATACTCAGTTATCAATTCTCTTGGGGATTTGGTGAATCCAGAGCGAATTTTTAGATTCAATAAGTATAGTACGTGGTCAAATATGTAAGGCCAAAAGGATTTGAGAAGACCAGAATCAATAAATAATAATGTCATCTGTCTTTTGATGAGACCAATTGTGCTTTCGGCAACAGGGTTTTGAAATGACGACCTTGGTGCGGTCCTCTCATGAGTTATTCCTGTTAATTCTCAGAATTCCTTAAATTTATTGGTGTTAAATTCATTGTCAGTTCTAATATAGCAAGGAGGTCGTTTGAGCAAACTTGTAAAAATTTTAAGAATTTCAATAAGTTTGATTGAAACTTCGTTTCTTGAAGGAAGTGTTTTTCCAATGCAGTAACCTGTGTATAAATCACGGACAATAATACCGTACTTGTTGTCTATGGGACCAAATAAGTCTGCAGAAAGTCTTTCACCAATTTTGGTGGTTGTCGTCCTTGTTGGTGCCTTACCGTGTTTCAGGGTTATAGAGCCTCTAGCGCATGTGATACACGATTTGGTGATGGACTTGATGAATGAATGCGTGTAATCTTTGTATTTATTCATTTTGTGGAGGCGGTTATAGCTAGCATGTCCCATTGTGATATTATCATTCATAACTTGTGTATGAATATCATCATCTCCATCACTTGAGATAATAGAATGAGCTTCAGTGTGTTCATTTGATATAAAGAACAGTGCAGATTTGTTGATTAATTCATTGATGATTTTACCTTTTCTATCCTTGACATAGGAGTTCTTACCTAGTTGAATAGAATAACCCTGGTCCAACAACAGGTTGGCTGATATTAAGCTTCTCTTTGCTTTTGGTATTATAATAGCGTCTTTGATCAGAAGATACTTATTGATTCTGTAGTCACCTATTAAAGATAAATCTATTGAGTTTCCAATTGTGTTGACAATGGTTTGTTTTTCACGAATGTTTGTAACTTCGTCTGTGAAATTCAGAACATGAACGGTAGATCCACAGTCTAATAATAGGTTTTTAGAGTTGAGTTCACTATCGGAGTTGGAATTAAGGTGATTACATTCGGCAGCATAGAGATAAGTTGGGTTAATTTCTAAAAAGGATCTGGAAATAGTATCTGACTTGAATTGTTCCGCAGAGGATTCAGCACCGTCAGATGAAGCTAAGTCAGCGTAGTTAACTTCAACATAGTTAACCTCTGAGTGCTTAGACTTCTGTCTGCAAAACTTGGCAGTGTGGCCACGTTTACCACACTTGTTGCAAGTATACCCTTTGTTGGTTCTCTTACTTGGAGGTCTATCAGAGACCTTTGGCTTACCAGTGTAGTGGCCCTTGTAACCTGAATGGTTACCTTTAGCAGCAGTATTGACGAAATTTGATTCAGGAGCAACTGGTTCAATTTTGTTGTCCCTGAGAAATTTGTCAATGACACTATACAGTACCTTAGGATTTGCGGTTTCTAAGGCGTTGTTATAGTCATCTGGGGAATGTAACTCGTTTCTAGTAAGAAATGCGTACATTAATTGAGATGGAATGTGATTGATGAGACCAATGTTTAAAGTGATTGCTAGATCTGGAATATAATAAACAACGGTAGTTCCGTTTTCTAGCAGTGTCTTTAGGTCCCAACTGTAGAGATTTCTGACAAACTTGTTGTGCATCTCCAGTTTAGTTAATCCATCAGCAGCTTTGAAAACCTTTTTCATTTCTGTAAACAACAAAAAGTTATCAAATTCTGAAAAAGCTAATAGAACGTCAGGATGAAAGAAGCTTCTAATAGTAGCATCTATGACGGATCCGATTCTTGGTTGTGGATTATCAAATTCATCAGCACCAAAAATTTGGTTAACTTCAAGATTGAAGTTGTTAGCTTTAATACAAGATTTAGCTAAGTTCTTGGGTGCCCTTTTGTTAATAGTAAGAGCACAAGCATTAGCTAATTCAGTAGTAATGTCTGCAGTGAATCTGTAAGTAACGTCCATAGCAAGTAGTAGATGAAGTAAGAGTTCATAATAGTTCTTAAACAGTTTTTGAAAAGTCTAAAAGATTGGAAATCTGTAAAAAACCTATATCTCTATTATTTATAATATTTAAGATATAGGTTTTTTCCAAAAATATATACTTGGTAATTCTGTTGGAAAACGGTATTATAATGTTGATAGTCTTGATGTGATTTTTTTTTTGAGGCAAAAAGGTATGTTAAGATCGATGGAAACAGTTTGGTTTAATACTTTTATAAACAGTAGTTTGGCTAATAATTGTATGTACAGATGCTTATTAAAGCTCGGTATATGTTAGAATCCCGGTGTGTGCAAATCTTTTAGTTGACAACCTCAATACCTAAAGTTCTGGCTGTTGAGATGACAGACTTACAAATGTCCTTGAGAGGCACATCTGTGTGAACATCGTCGCTCTTCTTGATTTTGGCAACTTCATAGACGTGTTTCAGTGAAATAGTGCCCAGAAAACCATTTTTCTTGAACTTACCCTTTCCAAGAGTGTCCGAACCTTTTTCTTTGTTGATCAGCTGTAGCAGCAGCCATGAGGTGGAAGGCGAATTAATTTTGAACGAAAACGTTCTGTCTGGCCTCACTGTTAATTTCACTGGAATAGGAACGTCCATGTTGTAGTGCGCAGTTCTAGCATTGAATTCCTTACAAAAATCAATGGCCTTGACACCCTTGGAACCTAAAGCAGGTCCCACAGGTGGCGTTGGTGCTGCCTTACCTGCACCAACAATCAGTTTAACATTAACGTTTTTCAATTGTTTTGACATTATCTCCAATTTTAACCTTTTTACACACCAAGAAAATGCCCTTCCAAATATAAATAGTGTACTATGACTGCAACACTAATTTTAAGTTTATATATCGAGTATATACACTGTGTTATTGGTTTTCAATGATACGAAAGATATTAAAATCTTCAACTTTTTAAAAATTCGTCAAAATTTTTTAGATTTTACCCTTTAGGCGTCGATCGACGCCAAAATGCCTGAAATGCTCATTTTCTTCAAAATAGGGAAAAATTTTGCTGAGGAACCAAATAAGGGCCTTTATCAGCGCTCTTAATTAGTGTTTCCTTAGTGTAACGAAATAAAAGCGTGTTTTATTCGAAGATCAGGCATTGTAGTGGCAAGCATCTATGCGGATAACAGATAGAGAGATTATAGCAAAGGACGTGAGGTGCTTCGAAGATCAAAAGAGAACCAATTTTGGTATCGGGACGACGCTGAAGTCATCACATCCATCAATAATAATAAATAGCGGTGATAGGACAGAAAAGGATCGACATTTAGATGAAGTCAAAGAAGAGTTTGTGGGATGCTGTGGGCTTGAGAGTATGGAAGGTGACGACGAAATTTTATCAAAGGACGTGTGTCTGTCAGTATGCTCTGGATTGAATGAGTATGAAGGAGAATTGAACACGCATCCAGACACGATGATGCACTTGCCACATGCCATTGACGACAGCGAAGATAGAAAGGGCAACTACGAAGGTAATTCAGCAAGTGATGCACAGCTGAACAATATTAGTATGACGCGTAGGAGTTCAAAAAGAGCCAACAGTGCCACTACGGATGATTCGTCAAAGATAAGGTCGAAACTGAACTACGAGTTTTCGAAAATGAAAAACGAGATCAGGGACGAAGATGCAGCATTAAATCGGCTATCATCAACGCCAACTCATGCATCATCTTCGACTGCTGCTGTGAAACAAAAACTAAAATTCTTCCATTTATCGAAACAAGGATTATATTTGACAGACCACCCCTGTTTGAAGATCTTTAGCCAATGTAAACAGATATCCAATGAAGAATTCATTTACTTGTTTCTCTCTTATTTGGCAACGGAAATACCAGATGTCGAGATGATGTTTCCCTGGTTGCACGGCTTACATCCAGATAATTACGGGCAAATGAGCTTTTTTTCTAACAAACAAAACGACAATTCAAAACCCAAGATTATACCATTTTCGAAACCTCAGTCGCTGGAAGAGAATAACGAGGTAGGGGATAATAACAATTTATTTAATGCACCATCAGTGAGATTCATGATGCCAATCAGATCTAGTAATCTCAATGGCGAAGTTTCGCTGAATTTTAACGATATAATTAGCGAATCAACAGGTCTTATAAGAGGCTCTGTTTCAAGTAATGATATTTTGATGCCCCTATTCCATGTTACAAAATTAGAATTCTATTTGAAATCCACGCTACCTGGTTTTATTTTCAATTTTTTTTCACTTGAAACTATCATAAATGATTGTAAGATAACTCAACTATTACCAGAGTTCCATAATTTGGATCCCAAAAATGGTATTAATTTGAGAAATTTTCATATACAAGTCAGTAAATTAAGTCATTTATCAGATTTCTTTGTTTACTGTTTCAATTTTGATCACGAATTTTGTGTTCAGTCAAATGATGAAAGACTAAATTTTAATAGAAAATGTAAATGTGTGCAACTTTCAAGGTTGCTTCATATTGCTCAGATTGTTTACCAATATAACCATCCAGAATTAATCAAAGATAAAATTGACACTGATTTATTGAATTCAAAAAATTTTAACACCTTTATGATAACCAATCCCAATGAATTTGATTTGGACAAAGCTAATTTGATTTCAATCGAAAATTTAAATCTGACTTCTTCCCAGAAAAATGACTTTGAGTTATGTTCAATTTATGACATTCATGTCTTCCATAACTGGGATTCCAATTATCTTTATAGAGAAAGACTAGAAATTTCTAAGATGTCAAGTGCAACACCATTGAAGAATCACATTTGGTTTGGAAATATTACAGATTTTGAGTGCTTGCAGATAAAAATCAATTCTAATCAATTCATTTCAAATTTTACGGATGATGATTTGAAAACAACCTTATTGAAAAACAAATCCATGCCGAATTACTGTGATTTTTTAAATAATTCGGTTTTAAGATTAACTAAAAATGATTTTAAAAATAAGAATCGTTTGGAAATCGATGACTTGTTAATTAATTCTCCAAAGGCAAACTGGAAGTTAACAATTTTCTGTAATGAAAAAGCAAAAATTCCAAATTTGGATAAGATATCATCCATTTTCAATATTATAAAAGACTCAAGTCCAATCAATTTGGAATTTCCTGTTTCTGGTTCTCTTTCATTAGTTGATCTATCAAATGAAAATATTTTATCAATTTTGAATATTTGTAAATTATGTTACTATAAATGCGACTCGAAATTCCCAGGCCTGTTCTATTGCTCTGATGGTTATACAGAAACTTCATTATTTGGTTTGTTTTACTTGATATTTTCAGAAAACTTATGTGTGGATGAAGCGATCTTGAGATTACATAAAGATTATGCAAGGCCATTCTTTATCTTTAAAAGTGATTACTCTTTATTGATTAAATTGGAACCAATATTGATGAAATTTTCCCCACTAAATAACTTGAATGAATCTATTGATAACTTGAAATTTGAGAATGATAGGTCAATGATAAGGACATTACTGTTGACTCCACGAACTTCTCCAAGATCAAGGTCAAATTCTGTTGGTAGCAACAATTCTTTCAATCAAAGTACAAATTCTTTTGTAACACCAACTGGCCATCATGTTATCCAATTAAGAGGGTTTCAAAATTCAATCAATTCCAATAACGCTACTTCTATTAATGGTAGTAATATGATTCAACAACAACAGCAGCAGCAGCCCAGAATGTTTGGTTCCACCTCAAAACCAATGTTCACATCTCAAGGATCGTTCAACAATAATAATGTAATCACCAAACCTGTGACTAAAAAGATGAATGATATTGAAATTGATGGCTCTTTTGATGAAATAAGTGGCTCATTACCGTCACTAATATTGCCGCATTTATATCTTGGATCAATTGAACATGCATCATCGATACCAATGCTAGAAAGGTTACATATTAACTACATTGTTAGTGTAGGTGAAAGGGTTCCGTGGATCCATGAATTGAAAAAACAGATATTTGAAACAAGTAGCGGTTGTGAGATAATGAAACTTGAAAATAAACAAGGTATACTTGGTTGTCCATATGAAATCAACGTCAAAAAGGTGATGCGAGTTCAAAATATAAATGATGATGGTATTGGTACGTTGACAAATACAATTAATGATGTGTTAGAATTTATTGAAGAATGTTATCAATCTGGTAGTAAAGTCCTAGTCCATTGTCAAGTTGGAGTATCGAGATCCGCAACTGTGTGCATTGCGGAGGTGATGAAAAGACTAAATATCACTTTAGCAAGGGCTTATATGTTTGTTAGAGTAAGGCGTTTAAATGTCATAATTCAACCCAATTTGAAATTGATGTATGAATTATTCAAATGGGAGGAAATATTCATCAAAGGAAAGTACGCCAAGAATGATAGAAATAAAAGGATCAAAGGCTGCGATCTTCAAGGTAGTTTTCTTGAACCAATTTCAAAAGAAGAAGACGAAGATCAAGATATTGAGCTTGATGATGTCGAAATTAATAATGAAATTATCAGTAATGTGACATATCCAATATTAAGGGAAGTTGACTGGTATGTTATGTGCAGAGAAATATACAATTTGAATAAAAATTATATTAGATGAAACTAAGTCGTTTATTAAGTGTGATCAGATTAATGAGAATACATTTGAAGGAATTACGATGGGTTGAAAAAGCAACAGGATTGCTTCCTGGTCTCTTATAACTGTTCGACCTTCTCCATATTTGTTTTTTACCCGATTTTTTTTCAATCAATTTTTTCAATTAATTTATTTTAACCTCCACAAAAGTTTGACTCGAACTTTGAAAGAAAAATAAAAAATAAGGAGTTAGCTGGAGATAAATCCATCACTATTGAATCATGAGTATTAGAATCCTTGTTCCTGTCAAGAGAGTTATTGATGCGGCTTTGAAGCCAAGAATCAATAAAACCTTAACTGGTGTTGAGTCCCAGGGTACTAAATTTAGTATCAATCCTTTTGATGATATTGCGATTGAAGAAGCTGTTAGGATTAGAAAGAACCATAAAAAGGCTATAGAATCTATTCATGCCGTTTCCATTGGCCCAACTAAGGCCCAAGAAGTTTTGAGAGTTGCATTAGCTAAGGGCGCCGACTTATCCACATTGATTGAAACAAAGGAAGAGATTGAACCGTTGGCCATCTCAAAGATCTTAAAACAAGTTGTTGAGAAAGACAAATCGAACTTGATTATCCTAGGTAAACAAGCAATCGATGATGATTCTAATCAAGTTGGTCAAATGCTTGCAGGTTTATTGGGATGGTCACAAGCGACAAATGCAGCTAAGGTTACAATCAATGAAGCTGCCAACGAAGTTGAAGTTGAGAGAGAAATTGATGGTGGTGTGGAGGTTGTGAAAGCGAAGTTACCAATGATTATTACAACCGACTTGAGATTAAACGAACCAAAGTTTGTAACTTTACCAAAGATGATGAAAGCAAAAAAGAAGCCATTAGAAGTCATTAAGCTAGAAGATACAGGTATTGATGTTACCAAAAGATTGGAAACTGTTGAACTAAGAGAACCTGAAGCAAGGAAACCTGGTGTTATTGTTAAGAGCGTTGATGAATTAGTTAGCAAGTTAAACGAACTGAAAGCCATTTAATCTAATTTTCGAATGCACTTCTAATTAAAAACGGAAAGTACATATCTAAAATACGATACGATATTATACTATATTTATTTATTTAATGAAAAAGGATTCAACTTCAGTTGTTCTTCATATTAGATTGTCTTCATGAATCGCTGACATATCGGTGATAATTTTTTCGATAAAAATGCCCATACGATAGGTGATTGTAATTTAAAATATGTCTAAGGATACCGTTGTTGGTCGTAGTGTCGCATTTATAAGGGATGAATTGACAAAGACAGAAAAAAGGCCATTAATTGTTGGCTTTAGTGGACCCCAAGGATCTGGAAAAACCACCAACTGCACCGAAATGACAATGGAACTTAAGAAAGATTTCAATATAGTACAGTTTTCGATGGATGATTTCTACCTGACACATGCAGAACAACTGAAAGTTCAGCAATCCAATAGTGACGATTGGATGCTTAGTGGTCGTGGGCTACCAGGCACTCATGATCTAGAATTGTTGACTAAAGTGCTTAAACAATTGCAAGGAAATGAACCCGGAGATGTCATTCAAATTCCAAGCTACGATAAGTCGAAATTTGAGGGACTTGGCGATAGATCAGCGGATTTCGAAGAGGTCAGCTTTGATAATGGCATTGATGTTATTCTGTTTGAGGGCTGGTTCAACGGGTATGTGTATATTCCATCTAATACACAACTATTGGAAAAATGGCAGTCAGTGCAGTCCTGCCATACCACGAGATATCAGAGTAAGACTATATTAAATAAACATATATTAAACTTGAATAACAACTTAAAGTTGTATTTCAAGATATGGGAATTATTTGATTTGTTTATTTGTGTTAGAACGCCAAGAATTGAGACCGTTTTTGAGTGGAGAACGGAACAGGAGCATCAAATGATCGAAGAGAAGGGATATGGGATGTCTGATGAAGATGTTGTGAAATTTGTTGACAGATACATGCCAGTCTATGATTTATATTATGATCGGTTGCAGCTTATGATCAATATGAGGCCATCATTGAGCTTACAAATTGATGAGTCGAGGTGTTTAATCAAATAGCAAGCGACGGCGTTTATCGTTGTTAAAAGTAGTTGCTGGTGAAGCCAGCGTCATTGATCTGGTTTCTATATAATGTTCCTTATCATTTATAGTGGTACTTGCAGTAGTAGTTGCGATGTTTTCTCTGGCAAAATCCCAATATTGTTCTTCTTTCCTTTTACTGTCAGTAAACTTTTTGTCACGTTTGGCACTGGCTACAAACTTTTCAACAGCTTTTAATCTATGATTAATTGACTCCACGATTGATTCCTGGTCGCTGACGGATGTCTCAAGTGCCTTCAATTGGCTAAAATGCTCTTTGATTTTCCTTGTACATCTTGCCAATCTGATATCTAAATCTTCTAACATCATTGAAGTGTGCTTCTCAATCTCGGAAACAATAAGTTCTGTGAAGCAGTTATTTGAGTGCTTTAGTTTATCCAAATTAACATTGACCTTTGATAGCTGATGTTTTAGGTCGACAGAAATTTTTGAAAGTTCATCAATCAGTTCTAAAGAAGTTTCTTTAGTATCTAAACATTCCAACTCTAGCTTAGCAGCCCACAGAGCCAATTCAGAGTCCATCTTAAAGCTTAAAACTCCTTGTTGAATGAGCAAACTTAACACATCTGAGGAACTTGTCAGAATTTTTTCATTTATTTGAAAAGCTTTTTCTTTCTTTGTTGCTAATAACCAGAAAGAGTGAAGCAGTTATTTGTTTTTCTGGGGTGCCAATGCTAAGAGACTTTGAAGGTTTGTTGGTGCGTGTGGTTACATCTGATGATGATGTAATTGAGGGTATTTTAGAGGGTAGCGATGCCCGATGCAATGTTGTTCTCAGGTGTGCTAATAGGGAGACGGTGGTGATTAGGGGCGACTTAATAGTTGCAGTCATATCAATAATGGAAAATGATGACTGATTGTTGAAATACATTGGAGTTTAGACATCAGAAGATAAAAATTAGTATAATGATAAAAATTATAAATAAGTGTCATTAAACAAGCTTGAGCTGTGCCATTTTAACATAAAGCTCAAGGAGATAATCAATAGCCTCATTGTGGACTTTAGCCTTCCACACAGAATCACCCCACACATAGATGCCGTGATTCCTGACTAGAACAGCAACCGTGTTAGGATACGCCTTGATTGCACTAATGAGACTCTCTTCGAGATCCTCTTCGAAATTAGTGTTGTCGATAATTGGGATCACCAATTCGCTGTCATATTGCAGGCCTGGGATTGCCTTGATCTGTTCAATGTGAGAGACTCTGAATTCACGTTCACACAATTTTGTTACCAGTACAGCATTTTGGGAGTGTGTGTGGATACATGCACCTGCATTTCTCAACGTGTATGCAGCCATGAACAATGGTGTGCATGCTGATGGTTTGTACTGCACTGGTTTCTCGATGTACTCTTTTGTTGTGAAATTCATCACAAACAAATCTTCCGGCTTCATTCTTTCCTTGTGGACTCCCGAAGGTGCCAAGAAGATGTTATCTTTCTCCCTTATTGATATTCCACCGCCTGTGCCTGTGACCCATCCGTTTGTGTAAAACAGTCTGCATAATTCGCAAATTAGGTTTGCAGGATGGTTCTTATCTTGAGAGTGTCTCAATGAATCACACATGTTACCAATAAGATTTTTTCTTTTACTTGAATTCCTCTAATCTCTAGATACACCTAGGCTAGCGTATACTTTTTTAGATAAACTAAATAACTACTATAACAGAAACTCTACTACATGTGAAAAAACAAAAAGAGATTTTAAAACAATTGGAAATTACGTAAGCACGCTACAATATGGAAGTCATATTATTTTTGGTGTCAAACCACACTAAATCTGGGTCAAAAAAGACAATCAAGTACTTCAAATATTTAAATGTGCAAGCTCTCCCAAATTAAATTAGTACATTAATGTTAAACGCTATTTGTATTTTCACGCCCCCACTTTGGCACTGTTAGTAATTTTTCAAAATTTTTCAACTTCATCAATTTTTTCTGACTGAATTCAGTGCAAATCAATAAGGGCAATCATATTGTATAGTGTTCACATATATACCTAGTGATAAATAGATAAGTTTACGAGGAAGATTGTTTTTATTTGTTATAATATAAATTTGTAAGTAATAAAATCTATAGACTTAAATCTTTCTCTTGTCCTTAGAACAGCAAAACTCAATCGAACAGATCAAAGCATTAGAAGGAGCCCACAATAAGCAAACAAAACAGAAAGAGCAAGGTCGGACATTAAATGGAAACACAAATCTTACAAGCAGTGGAAATTGCATTCAGTGCTGCAACCAGCGATGTTTCACTCAAAGAACAAGCTATTGAATTCATCAACCAGATCAAAGCCTCACCAGATGCCTGGAAGACATGTCTCGCACTCTTGCAGTCCAGCAATGATATCAGTCAAAATGCAAAGTTCTTTATTTTCCAGATTTTAAACGAACAGTTGCCAACATTGTCAAACGATGATAAATCTACACTAAACTCAGTGATTCTGTCATACGTCAAGTCCATAGTGGAGTCAAATAAGGTCGAAGAGATATTTATTAGAAATGCCATTTGTAAGACCTTGTCGCTGATATTTGTTCATTCAACTTTGACTATTTACCCAAACCTGATCAAGGATTTACTCACATTGGCCTCAACTCAAGATGGCTTCAATGAAGTTGGATCAGATTACTACGCGAGAACATTACTGATGATTCATCAAGAAATTGGAGACCAGATGATTGCAAGAGATCAGATCTCGACTGATAGAAATACTCTCTTGAAAGATGCCATCAGGTCAAACGATATGACATCCATGACCCAATCTTGGAAATCAATCCTTCTTTTTTTCAACCCCAATAACACTCAAAATAAAAATCAAAAAATAGTCAATGAAATCATTAACAATACAATTCAGTGTATCGGAGGTTATGTTTCGTGGATTGAAATCAATTTAATTATTGATGAAAATCTTATGAACATACTCTACCAATTTTTAACAGATAATTCAAATGTCAACAGAAAAATTATAACTGCTAACACGTTCAATGATATTTTACACAAAAAAATGTCTTCTTCTAAGAAACTAGAACTAATTAATTTTTTGAACATCGGTGGTATACTAAATCAGCTAAACATTTTGAATGCCAATGACCTAGATTTTGATGTTGCATTGTCATTTGCTAAACTAATTAATCAAATTGGTATCGAGACCCTTCTTTTATTAGAAAGCTCAACAGATCTAGAACTGTCAAATGATGAATTTAGAAATTTAGCTTCTTCAAAAATTATAGAAATATTTCCTTTGACTTTTCAATTTTTGAACCACGATTATGATGATATTGCCTTGGAAATTTTTCCTTTTGTTGGTAACTATTTACTATTTTTGAAAAAACAAATCACAACAAATGTTGATTTCTCTTTGATTCACAACAGTGAAATCTTAACAACATTAATGAAAAATATAATACTAAAAACCAAATTCCATGACGAACAAGATGGTGATGATAATGATGAGATTGAGCAATTCAATGAAGTGAGATCTAAACTAATTGTTTTTATTGACTCAATCGTTATTTTAGATGAAACACTTGCTTTAGAAGTATTAGTCTCCTGTCTCAACGAATTTCTTTTCCAAAGTTTAAACCAAGAGAGTGATTGGAAAAATATTGAAATGGGCTTATTTGTTTTGAACTACTACAGTGACATGTTAAGAAATAATGTGATGAACTTACCTAAGACGATGGTTAATAATTCAAGACCATATTACATTTTCAATGAAATGCTCTGTAAAATTATTAATAACTCTCAGCAAATCCTAATCGCTCATCCTTTAATTCAATTATCTTTCTTTGAGCTAATAATGAAACATTACTCGTTTTTCAATAATAACAATATTCAAGTTGATGGCATTGATAAAAACGAGATTTTGATGAAGGTTCTAAATATATTTGTTTCCAATTTTGGTATTTTCAGTGATAATGAAAAGGTGAAATATAGGTCTTGGTATTTATTTTACAGATTCATCAAAATGACTAAACCAGGCGTTGATGATTTTATCATTTTGGAGTTGATAAGAACCATTTTGCCTTTATTACAGTTCAACCTAGAAATCATATCAAATAAAAATAAATCTAATAACTTACAGTCTCTAGATTTGAACTTTATTGAAGAGTCTGGTAGTTTTGAAAGTCAGCTTTATTTATTTGAATCAATTGGACTACTGATCACAATTATCAACAATAATGAGCAAAAGATTTCCATCTTAGAAAGCGTTTTGCAACCACTATTCTCTTCGTTAGAGTCCTCGATTAATGGATTATCAAATTTGAACTTGATTAGTTTACTATCCGTGCATCATTCAATCATTGCAATTGGTACCATTGCAAAGGGTTTTGAAAATCTGTCAACAGATGTTTATAACGACAAACTTTCGGGAATATTAAACCAAATCTCCCAAGTTATTTCAATTACTTTGGAAAATTTTATTGATTATAACATAATCAGAGCATCAAGTCAGTTTTGTATTGTCAGATTATTTTTGATTCTTTCGAAATTTAGTGAAGCTGATTCAATACTTCAAAACGTCTTATCAAAATTCATATCAATTATTATGATTAATTTTGATAAATTAAATAATGATGAGATTGTTAATTTTATCAACTTCATTTCTCAACTGTTCCACGCAACCACTAAAAATCAATCAATTTATATGTTACTGTCCTCTTTACTTTCACCATTAATCCAAAAATGTGTCAATAAAATACAGTCTACTTTATCTTTAGGTTCTACAGATGAATTTGAGAAAAGGGAGTTACTAGATTTACAGAGAAGCTATATTTCTATGTTAATAGCGCTTTCGAATGATCATTTGAATTCAATTTGGTTGAATAGCGAAGAAAACAAAAATTGTCTGATTTCCACAATTGAAATGATGCTGAATTATTCGAATAACTTTGAATCAATTGATCTTTCGCTAGTCAAATTGGCAATCTTAGAATTGAATGTTTTATGTCAAAGCATTGGAACAGGTCAAATAAACGATAAAAATGACATTAACCAAGACTCCAATTTAAAATTTGATCAATTTAACGATTTACTAATCAATAATTCTTTACTATTATTTATTCATTTAGGGTTGCGAGTTCCAAGCCAAAACAAAAATTTTTTAAAAGATGCACAATTTAGATCCCATGTATTATTAGAAGTTGTTAGGTTATTGAAATCAGTTGTCCATGCTGGTTTCGAAATCCCGGACGCAAATTCAATTCAAAAAAATCAAGGTAAACCACAATTCAATGAACTAAATGTTTCGAAATTGACAAATCTTCTCATTTCTCAAATTGGGTTCAGTAATGAATTAATGAATGAATTTATCGAGACTCTTATTTCTAAACCTGATCGTATTTTTATAAAATATTTGACTACAATCATTCAAAATGCTTAATAGAGAAATCGTTTTTGTATTTAATATTTGCATATATTTTTTTTATCTTCTTAATTTTGACTATAATAGGATACAAATGATGAATGCTTTTTAGTTTTACCATAGGACTTTCTCTTCCAATTTCACAAAGTGACAAGATACATTATATACGATTTTATAGAAGTAGGCCCTTTGCAAAATGTTACAATCTTTAATGGCGTTGTGAGTGAATTAAAAATATCAAATAACCATGATAGACTAAGGTGAGTATCATTAAATTCAGACCTAAATAAGTACATCTATTATTGGATAGCAGTCTTTTTTTTATAAACAAGTGCTCTTTTTTGCTGTATAATCAGTTATAAAACTAATTAAAAGTTCTTAATTGAGTCATTACAAATCAAAGAAGTAAATTAATATACAATCGCAGATTGTCCTCTTGAAATAGTGATTTTCCGTTAGAATTTTTCAATACTTACTTCCTTTAACTTGCTTTCTTTTATTTCTTTCCAGGGCAGCAATATGGGCAACGCTTTGATCAACTTGTGTATGGTCATGATCAATTCCTGGAACTGACGGAGTGCACATCAAAATACTCTTTAGCCATTCGTCTTCAAAGCATTGCTCCATAGTAGTTCTACAAGCAGGTGCCAATTTGACCATACCTGAAATTAAAGGTCTAGCTTCTATTGATAAAGCGTTTAGTAATCTTTCTTCGCCCATCAAATCACTTGTGTGTTCCTCGCCTTCAATTGCGTCCAATGAAGTTTTAGCATCGATTACTGTAGCTTCTTCGTATTTTGGGGGTTCTGGCAACCTTTTCAGTAATTCACCAAATGTGACACCCGGCTCTCTAGAAGCAAATGCTTTGAAACTTGGGTCGCTCAACTTTGGAACTTTCCATGGAAATTTCTTCAACGTCATACAACAGTAAATCATTGCAGAAGACCAAACATCAACAGGTCTCGGATCATAAGTATTGAAAACACACACTTCCGGGGCTAGATACGGATCAGATCCAACAATACCAGTTGCTTCAATTAACTGATTGGATAATGGATATTGGTAAACAACTGCAGAACCAAAATCAATGATTTTAACGATACCTTCCTTATTAATGACACAATTATCTAATTTAAGATCACGATGCGCAAGCCCAATAGAATGAATGTACTTAACACCGTTAAGTATTTGTTTGAAACAACAATTGACTTCAGCAACTGTCATTTTATTTGACATAACGATAGCAAACAAGTCATAGTCACAGTATTCCATAACCTGAACTAGCCTATCGTTATCATAACTAATTTCAACTGTCTCAATAATATTTGGATGTTTCATTGTTGACCCAACACAATATTCTCCTGTGATCTTTTTTGTATAATCTCTTTTGGTTTCTGTCGTAAATTTGGCTCTAAATTCTTTGATTGCATACACTTTTTGATCTGTTAAACGTTTAACTAATTTAACCTGACCACCAGCACCTGCACCCAAACTCTCCCCAAATCGTTGATATCTCTTGGAGAATGGTACTTGTGGCGTGAAGTTACCACCTACTGAAACTGGGGTAGAAGAAATTGACGTAACAGATGTAGATAAACTGTGACCTGCACTTGGCGAAACTCCATATCTTGTAGATTGGCTTGGTGCTCTAATATCTCTTGGAGAAGTTCCACTTATCTCAAATGTTTGAGTGTGTACATTCGAGCCTGAACTTGAAAAATTGCTATTAAAATTGGAAGTGGCATTGGTTGTGGCATTAGTAGTACCAAGAGTAGCAGTGCTGGTGTTGCTAGAAAAGCTACCGTTTGAAAAGGTAGGCGTTGTGGTATTTAATGCAACGGAAGAAGAAGAAGATCTTAAACCTGCTGATAGATTGGAAACCCTTGGACTTTGCTGATTAGGGGAGATTGCCACTGATTTCTTGAAAAATCTTCGCAAGTCAGCCATAGAAGAGTGTCTTTGGTTAGCCTGATTGTGAGAACCATTTGATTCATTACTGTGTTGAGAAGAAGGAGAATGGGAAAAATCATATGAACTATTGCCGAGATTGTTGGAAATGCTGCTACTGGAAGGCGTTGTTGAGAAGGCAACTGGAACCGGTGATGAAGCCATACCAGGTTGATCAAAAGTAGTCGATAGCGCTGATGATGAGATGGTACCCCTTCTTGATTTTGAAAAGAAATTGGCTAACGAAGAAGAATTCTTAGTCGATTGTGACGTTGATAGGGCTTGATTTCTAGCCTCAATCTTCTGTTTTGAAACAACAAACCTAGATTCTATTGGGGTGTTAGCTTGCACTGTTGGTGAACTTAACAAAGATCCAGTAATAACAGAGCCATTTGCTGGCATTGAGTAGTTGTTTGACGGTGTATTCGATATTGAAGAATGCTTAGAAGACCCAGGAGCGGCGTACGGGATAAATGAAGATGACAACGGACGTGGTTCCGAACCAGTGATGGTGTCATTTAAGTTCACTTCATCGGCATCTTCTGCAGATTGGTGAAGACCTGACATGCCAGTACGTTTAGTTATCTGAGAGGAGATACATTGGATTAGCGGCAAATAGTGCGCTAAATCAAGTCCTAGCGCATTTGACTATAATCCGCTCAAATGTGCTCAGCATGGGAACTTTACAAAGCTGAAAGTGAAGTGAAATTAACTATATACAACATAAAATAGGTGGATTACTTACGCCTCTTGGAAGGGTAGCGCTGTTGAGAGCGATAGTCGGAATGACGTCTTTTATTCGACGATTCAGAAGGCACTGAGGGTGGTGGTGGTGGTGGTGGTGGTGGCGGCGGCGGCAAAAATGATGAAGCTTGTTCTCTGTTGTGGTAACCATGACTAGTACTATTGAGGATATTACTATTCTTACTTCCATAACTATTGTTATTCTTTGTACCGTAATAGCTGCTACGCTGGTTTCTGGTATTATTGTAAGTGTCACGTTGATTGTTGTAGCTCTGTCTTGAATTGGATGGTTGCCGCCTGTTGCCAACCTCGTGTTGCTGTTGCTGTTGCTGTTGCTGTAGTTGCTTTTGTCTCAATGGTAGATTTTGTGACTGTACCTGTGTCTGTTGCACTTGCTGTGCAGGACCCCTAGGTCTTGATCTGGTTGGGTCTCGCTCTATTTCACCTCTGTTATCAGGGGTAAGGGATCTTGATGGTGTGCCCTTAGAAGATGCACTAGCACGCGCCCGTTGTTGCAACACTTCTTTGTTTTGAGGCTTAAATGATTCTTTTTGCAGTTCAGGTGATGAGTAACTGTTTTTGTTACTAATTGTATGGTTTTTTTTGGTGGAGCTATAAGGGACGTTGCTAACAGATCTATCGGAGTGTCGGTCGTAAGGTCTCTGGCTATTTGTACTATTGTTATTTGTTGCTTTAAACGTAGGCCTGTTAGGTATTGTCTTTTCTCCTTCTTTAATCTTCTCCATGACTAGTTCTTTCGTACCCAGGACTGCTACTTTCTTTCCTGTATCTTTTATTACTTCTTCCTTTCCAACTGACTCTCTAGTGTTTCCCTCATATGACGGAGTATCTTTAGAAACATCAACCTGTGCCTTTCCATCAATTCGCTCAGTATGTGACACATTTATATTTCCTTCTATTGTATCGCCTTTACTTTGCTCTCCTGGAGCTTCTTTTACAACTATTTTTAAAGACTTCTCTGTAGCTTTTTCAGCAAATTCTTCGCTGTCTTTATGTTTGGCCTCTTTCTTGGCTTCTCCATTGAAGCCTTTGTTAGTCTCTTCATTACGATTTACAGCAACTCCATCATTTGTTTCTTCTTTTGTCATTTCAACGAGATCTTTCTTGCCACCTTTGCTTTCTGTTTTGCCATCTAGCGCAGATGTTGCAAGCTTTCTTGTTGGGCCCTTTGGGACATTTTTTGTACTGGTCAATGCTGTAAATCCGTACGGTTTGATGTCTTGTTTGACTTCAACTAAAACTTCCTTTGGCTTTTCGCTTTCCAATCTTTCTTCACGAGCAGACATGGCTTCGGTTCTTTCGTTTTCTGTCAAATCGTAAACTTCCCATATTTTCTTGAATTCTCCTCTTGTATACTTATTTTTCATTAAACCCATGAATGCTTTACTGGCTAATTTAACATCATCTCTTGAATCTTGTTCAGACACTTCGTTTAACAAATCAAATAAAGACCAATAATGCGGCTCAACTAATGGAAAGACCGGCAGTATTCCTCTCATAAACAATATGGTATTATTTCTAGTAGTATATTTATTGGAATTTAAACCATGGCTTATTTGCTCTAATAAAGACTCGTGCCATTTTCTGATAAGTGGTTGGAGTCCTGGATTCTCCTCAAAGTTGCTTGTCCAATCATTCACCTGTTTCAAAACAAGTTGATAAAAGAATCCTAAATTTTCAGTCTCTGTTGAGGTGTTTGTAAATAATGTCATTGGCAAAAACTTTTTAAGGAGAAGTATGTTGAAAAGCTTATTCAATTCAAATCGAGGAACTTCTAGCTTTTGCATCAAAAATACAAATTTTGCAACAAACACGGCATCAAACGAAGAGTGATGGACTCTAGGCAAAATGCAACGCTCCACCAACAATTCATAGACACTATCATCTTCCATTTCATCGAACCAAGTGGTCTTTTCATTTTCTAGACGTCTCAAAACAAAGTCCCAATTATCCTTGTGAATGTTCATATCGTCAAGGATATGGGGAAGATTTAATCTTAAAAATCTATATTCCTTTTGAATTTCCATCTGCTCCTTTTTATTAAAATTCACGGAATCTGAATTATTGTTATTGGATTTGATCTCAAGTCCCTGTATTTTTGATTTGATATCCGAGTACTCAACCATATAGGATAGATCCTCGAACACAACATCGTATAAGTCCAATTGCCAAAATGTAAAGTACAATTCTGGTGTCAATGAGCCCCAGCTTATTTCAGGAAACATATTTTTTGATATATTTGGGTTGGTTCCGTTTTTTATTTGACTCGACCAATGATGTCTCCAAATTTCAAATCCCCACTGAGGTGCAATTTTGTAATCATTTAATAATTCATTGAAAGGGATCATTTTTTTGGCAAAATCTTCGGCTGAAATATTGTCATTTATTGCAGATATCAATGTATGCGTCAAAGAAGTAACTTCATCGGTTCTTTGGTTAATAAATTTCAAAGGTTTTTCGTCACCTTCAAGCACCAAAAATTGAGGAGTTTGACACAGTAATATTATTATCTCACTAAGTTTATCACCTTTTGCCAATGTTTCAATTAATTTTTCACTACTCTTCGTACGTTGATATCTCTCATCCCCAATGTTAAAATAAATCAAACTCCGCAAACTCCTTTCTCCATTTACTTTCATTATTTGCTTAATACTCAAATTATTGATTGATTTGATTCCAGTCATTGAGTCTAACACCTCTTTGAAAACTCCTAACATATCAGTGTCTCCTAATGTTAAAGACTTCACAATGTTGATCAGCAAAGGTTCCAGTTGAAAGTAGTATGGATAGGCTTTACCTAATTCACCAACAAAAGTGGCTAAATTAATAAACCAAAGATTGTAATTTAAGCCGTCATCTTGTAACTGACGCCTGTTCCCATTCAGTTTATTCAAAAGCTGGAAAGTGATAACGTCCCATGCGAAATCATTAAAAAATTTTGAACATTCAGAAACAAGTCCAATTAAACTGGAATAACTTTCTATATGTGTGATAAATGCATTTGTTGATGCTAACGGATGATTTGAGGTTAACTTATTGAGAGATCTAGAGAAACCAGACACGTTTTCAATGGAGATACGCTTTAGTAAATCTCTTGTCTTTTTTTCGACCAAATCCCACTGAGTTTTTTGTAAACCATCTAATTTCACGGCAGACTGATACTCACCATACAGGTTATACCTTTGGCTTACCGAGTAGTGATTGTTGAGAACCTCAAATGCTTCACTTGACAAAGGAATGTTTTCCAAAAATGGCAAACATGGAAAAATATATTGTCTGAATAGCTGAAGCCAATCTTCTGAAAACTTATGTGTACTTTTTAGGTCAGCGTTCATCATTCTGACCAATTTAGAAATTAATAGTGGAGATCTATACACTTTGTGCTTGTTAAAAGATAAATATCTGGCAACTATATTGAATAGATTATCTCTGTCAAATTTATTGTTGTTTATGTCCTGATTTTGTTTAGTGACATTGAATTGTGGAACCAATTTAGAATAATAAGGTGTGATTAAAGCATCCGTAAATTCATTTAAATAATCAGAAATAGTATCTGACATAATTGGAAGAAATGGATGTTGTACCAATGCGAACAAAGCTTCCTCCTCCATATCATAACGCAACAAGTATTTCAACATATCTAATTTTCTCATCATAGACATTTTTGTTTTCAACGATACCACATTTTCTTTCGTGTCTTCCACCTTCTCACCTTCTCTTCTCGCTGATGATTTTTGGCTACTCACTTCATCCTCGTCATCCGAATCAGGGGCTAGTGGTGCTGCCATTGCCAACGCCGAATATGCTGAAACCTGTGTTTTTTTTTTGTTTTCATTATCCCATTCGGTAAACAACTCTTGCAATTCGGTAGAAACCTTTGATTCAACTTCAACGGCATCATTTATGTTAAAATCCAAAGGAGTAAGCGCATTGTAAATTGTATGAAAATCAAACAAGTCGTACTTGATGAATAAAACTATTAAATTCATTTCTTTCAATTCGGCTCCTCTGAAATTTAGAAGATAATCAACAATTACAGTTTGCAAAGAATAGTTAAGTTGAGCCGGCTTCCACCAAATTGTCTGTTTCCATAAACTAAGAACCCTTTTTTTCTTGCTTTCTAGATGAAAACAGGTCAATGATAACAATAACAAAAAACATCGATTGTAATCCAATTTGAAATGACCCATTAGGCGTTCTAATACTTCCCAAAGTAACTCAATGTTACAGGTTTCACTTTCTAACGCTATGAGAACTTCTATGATAAATCCTGCGTAACCCTCGCTAGATTCGTGAAGAGAAGAGTATGATTCGACGCAAAACACATTGTTTCTAGCATCATTGTACTTATACTTCAAAAGCTCTGGGAATATTTTCTGTTCCCTTAATAATGTTGGATCTAAGTGTAAAGTTTTGATTCGAATGTCGATTTGAACACTTTTGGCAAACGAATCTAACTTTTTACTGTTCATGGATTGCAAGACCAACAAACATTCTGTCGAGACGTCGACACGTACTTTAATATCTGTAATACCAGATATCACCTGGTTTGCAATGCTCAAAAGTGTTTCCATTGAAGACCTTTGAGGATAATCCACCAAGATTGTAAACAACTCATACCAAAACGTTGAAACGTTCATTTCATCCTTAAAAAAAGATTGGGTAACCGTTAAAATAAAAGCATCTCTATCTTTTAGTGCCTGCTCTGTAAATATCTCCCATTGGTACCCTGTAATTTCCTCTGTAGTATCCATATCACTTACTAATTCAAATAAAATAATATTAGTTAAAGATGTGAAATTTTTATCACCTGAATCATTTGCTTGAAGATAAAATGGTACGTAATTCTGGCTCTTGTACAGCTTTAGCGTCGTCTTTTTAAGGTGCAGCTACTAATTTAAGCTTTCATTTAGAGTGAACGTAAGGAAAAGGTTTGGTTAGAGCAAAACCGAACAAAATACGGTGCTTTGGGTGATGCTGATACAGATAGATCTTTTTTTGTCTCAAATGCAAAGAGAGACGTTTATGCAGCATTGGTTGGACATTCGCATTTGACAACACATCTATCAGTGGCATTAGGCAGGTCCAGAGAACAAGTTAAGCGGGATTTACTGGATAAGATTGTTAAATCTGGGTAGGAGGTAAACTAGTGCTTGATACAAAGAAAGAGGGGGCTTTCTTGTGTCCAAAGGTATTGAAGTGTTCGCTAAAAAGGTCTCCGTACCTTCTGGCTTTAGATTTAGCGTATTTTATATATCTCCAATCACTTAATTACAAAGGTTTACAGTTTCGAAAATTCTATTATATGATTTGTTTGACTCGTAAACTTATCCTTGATATACCTTCAAGTTCAATAAGAAGCGTAACGTGTATGTAGGGCACCTTTCAAGTAAAAAAACTTCTTGTGTGCCTAATGTTCAGGTTAAATCAAGTTCCTCTTTAAAGGTCGAAAATTTTCCGATGTTCTCCAAAAGAGCTTCCTTCTTCATTGAGAATCGTTGATGTTCAGACCAAACACAGTACGTAGAGTTGCTACGTTCTCTGCTAAGCCATTAAGGGCAACGAGAATCACTGCCCGGAGCTTCTCACTCTTTTTCTGGCGTAAGCAAGACCCATCTGATGCCATTGAAAATGCTAGCATACCTAACTCAAGTGAAAATGTTAGTAGCATAACTGAAGACGCTGTATCAACTACAAAGCAAGTCTTGCACAACATTGATAACATGCTTGCCACAGAAGAACGTAAATTTGACGATGCTTTAGGATTTGATGCGGAACTTGCATCAAAACAAGAACTTCTTCATTCGACAAACCTGACTTCAGACCAAGTTGGCTACCTTCAAAGCGTAGGTCTTGCTGATGGCTGGTGGCCATCTGATATTATCCAGCAAACTATGGAATATGTTCATGTTTATTCGGGTATGCCATGGTGGATGACCATTGCAGCTACAACTATCGGCTTTAGACTACTTTTATTCCCACTCTTCATGAAGTCATCAAATGCAATGGCGATCTCTCAAAGGATTGCACCTCAGACAAAGGATATCAAAGACAAGTTGAAGAAGGCCATGTCTGAAAGGGATTCCATTGGTCAGCAGAAACTTTCTGCAGAACTAAAACAATTGAACAAAAATCATGGTTTCAAATACAAAGATATGCTTTTATCCCCTGCTACTCAAATGGTTTACTCTGTTGGTTCTTTCTTTGGTGTTAGAGAAATGTCCAACTTACCTATTCACGGTCTTGACACTCAAGGTTCCCTTTGGTTTGAAAATTTGGCTGCACCAGATCCGTACATTGGTCTTCATTTGATTTCTGCTTCCTTATACGCCATTGCTTTCAAGTTTGGTGGTGATACTGGTACCTCTAATTTTAGTCCAACTATGAAAAAGGCATTCATGGTATTGCCATATGCATCGATCCTTGTGACCTATGATATGTCAGCAGCCGTTATGATCTACTTCACTGCCAATGGTTTGTTTTCAATTATTCAATCCCAATTGTTAAGGAATAAAACTTTTAGAAGCAAAATGAACATGGTACCAATGATGGATCCAAAAGAAGTTGAAGCTCAAAAGGAAAACAAAGGTATGATGGATAACATAAATGACACTTGGAAAGAAATGCAAGATTCCACTCAACGTAGAGTAGAAAAGAATGAAGAAATTGCTCGTGCTACTGAAGTTGCCAGAGCAAGAGGTAAAGGTAACAATGCAGTTATCAGAAAGAAAAAGAAGATGTACTAAATCTAGTGTAACCAAATCTTCTTCTAGTTTTGTTGTAAAATCAAAACTTCTTGTAATTAGATAAACATATATATTACTTCAATAATAAGTATTAAGCCGTTGAAATTAGTACACAGGTATTAAAGATAATTATTGTTGCGTCTTCTGTACATAATATGATATGATTTATAATCGTTAAAAAAATAATAGTATAAGTGATGTATATATGTGAACTTAACTTTTAGCAGATTTCAAGAGCTCTGTCAATTCGCTTGGTGAATAGGTTTCGACATGCTTGACAATTTCGTTACCATTTTCAAGTCTTAATACAACCGTTGGCTTGACACCTTGTGCTTCCCTAATGAGAACAGGCAAATGTGGATGCTGTGCCTTGATAGTTGGATATGTTTTAGCAACAAATGTCTTTAAGGTAGATGCTGTTTGTGGAAGCAGAAAACGGACCTCACGGACGGCCTTAGATAACATTATTGTGTTAATATGATGGTATCAAATGAAAACGAAGAAAATTGCGATTTTAATTTTCTTTTCTGTGAGGGGATCAATCGCATTGCGACAAAAGGTTTGTTGCTGCAAATCCTGGTATTATAATGAAACTACCTGGTTTGAGCCCCCACAGTTTACAAATTTGACCATGGATCACATACCATGGTACTCCTTTCTTAATTTTAAGCTTTTTAATGGATTTGGTGGCATCATTTTCAAATTCAATCGAAATTGTAATGTGTTGTGTGTTGTTCTGCTCTTTTGGTGTGGAGTTCTTAGTTGCAAAATTATTATAAGCCAAATTGAACTCCATTATTTGAGAGTCAGTGTAAGTTGTCCCATTAATTTTGGTCAATGCAGGAAATTTTGTGGTCAATAAACCCAGTAAAACATCATAATCAATTGGGTCATCATTCTCACCGAGCTTCAGCTGATTTGTCGAATAATCTAAAGTCTCAATCGCATAATTTGATAGTAGTTTGATGCTTTGTAGCAGTGGCAAATCAACTTCATGTAACCATTCACATAAAAGTTTCCAAGATGACGTTAAAGGAGTATTCGCTATACTAAGAACTTTCAATTTAGGAAGAGATGTCAATTGTAAGGCAGTTAGAGGACATGAAGAAATGTCGAGTGTCTCCAATGATTCCCAGTTGAAAGCGGTAAATTCAATTTTCGTGAAGTTATTGTCATTTATTTGCAAAAGTTTCAATGATTTTACGTTTAGTGATTCGATAAGGTCAAAATCGGCATCAACAAATTCATTAGATGACAAGCTCAAACTACTCAATTTTTTAAAAAAGCTTACTATTTCGACCCAATTAGCAGTGTATTTTAGCATACATCTTGTTAAAATGAGTTTATTAATAGTGAAATTTGATTCTTCACTTGAATTGTTAACCACAATGTTTAAGAACCTATTACCACTTAAATTTAAGCATTTCATTGATTTTATTTCTCTAATTGATTGCTTTAATGTTTTATCCCATTTGGATAACAGGTTAAAACTCAAGTTCAATTTTTCGATCTGTTCAGCCCAAACAATATTGGACATATCCAGCTTTGAAACAGCATATCCAGATAAGTTTATATCTTCAAATTTCTTTCCACCACCATTTGGAGCATTGACAAATGTTGTTTCATGAGCTTCAGGTAGCTGGTGGTATTTCAAATTCCAGGCCTCTTCAAAAGTGAGTCCTACTCTTTCAGTAACAACTTGCAAATTTCCAGAACAAACTTTGATAAAGGACCCTCGTCCATTCAAGCAGTCAAAATACCGTATCTGATTAAACAAACCAGAATTCTTACCTCGACTAGGTAAATCCCATTCAATGCCATAAGCTGAACCCCAGTCTTTGAAGGGAAATGTACCCTGATATTTGACAGTAGCTAGAACATCTGATGGCACAGGCAATGCATCTGTCCAAACTGGGTTGGCTTCAATAACGTAGCATCTTTCCATGAATCGTGAAAATAGGGAACTTGATGTTCTTGTAACGCTAAAAATGTCTCTTCTTTTTACTTTAACTTCAAAGTACTATCAAAAATACCGATAACATATGCATGAGTAGTGCTAGTTTAAGTAATGCAGAACTTAATAGTTTACCATCTTTGAAATCCTCCTGGCACTGGGATCATAGGGATACAAATACCGTTGGTATTGCAAGATTACCACTCGAAATGAACGAAATGGATATTTTAATCATGTTTTCACAATGGGGGCCTATTGCAAGCTTGAAACTCTTGAGGGACAAGGTTACAGGTAAAAGTAAAGGTGTTGCATTCTTGAGATATGAGCAATGGGAGTCTTCAGTGTGCTGCGTGGATAATTTCAATGGTGTTGGCAACAATGGAAAAGGTATTTGTGTTGACCATTGCATTTTCCGGGGTTATAGATATGACAATGAAGTTGAAGGTGGTGATGCTAACCAAGATTGGGATGATGCAGTCCGTAAGTTATTGGAACAACAAATAGAACAAAAATCAGAAGATAGAGTATTGGTAACGAACCAAAGTGACAGAAATATTAATGATGATTTAGTGGACCCTATGGCAGAATACTTAAAACATAAAAAATCATGAACTTAAATTTACATTCAACACTTGCTTTGTACAATATTCAATCAATTCCTTTTAGAATGATATTGGTAGTTGATTTAATTAACTAAATTTATAGAATTAAGCTAAAATTAATAAGAATTCACCAGATTGGGTTCTGTGGTTGCTCCGGCAAGAAAAGGTTGTGTTGTTTCAATATTGGCTGTTCGTGTGAAAAATCACTCGCTACGTGAAATCCTTTATCGCTTTGTTTATCGTCGGATTGATTCTGTTCTTGGCTTCCCTTTGATTTGAGTGATAAATTTTCAAACTTTATTGGATCTTGCAGTGTAAGGTTAGGATCATCGTCTATGTGGTTTGATTGGATATTTTCCTCTTCATAGTCTTCTTCTTCAATTTCCTCTGTCTGTCCACTATCAACTCCTTCTTTTTCATTGGTTTCAACTTGTCTCAACCACAAATCAAGGCCGCTTGATTGTTCCTTTTTCGTTGCTATGTTGGCAGACATCTCCAATTGTAGTTGAACCATCCTGGCACCCACAATATTAACGTTAGAACAAACGGTTTGAAGCAAATTTGCAGACTGGCTATAGTATTCTCTTTTCAACGTGTCAATGGTGTCCAAATTGGAAGCTAATTCCTCTAAACTAGATCGGTAAATTGCTATGTTTCTGGTTTTAGAACTAGTGAGTGTTCTCTGAGCTCTTTCAGCAGCTCTCAATTGCCTAACCAAATCGTGGTACGACACTTGGAACTGCTCGTCTAATCGTTTTCTCTGTTCATTGTACTGGTCAATCACCTTTTGTACAGGCATTTCAACACTTTTATCTATGAACCGTGAAAGAACCTCTTGTTGGACGCTATTCATATAAGATATGCCACCCCATAACGCAAGTCCTTGGCTTGCTTGCTCACCAACGCCCTTTTGATGTGAAAGCTGCTCTATCTCCAGTCCTAGCTGCGCCCACGACTTACTAAGTTGGTCGAGTTGAGTACGTATGACATTCAAAGTTTTCATTGGTGCCTCTACTTGGGCCATAGTTGCTTCAATATCCCCTTTCGATAGCAGTTCTGTGTGCTTGGGTGACATGGGTGAGCTTTCTCTATGCAAGGAATCGTTCATTTCTTGGTCATTTTCATTATGGGAGAGTAACTGTGTATTGTGAGTAAAAGCATCACTATTTGATCGGCTTTTACGAGCTTTCACTACTGACGAGGAAGGTGAAAGTGTCTGTGTGAACTCTAGTAGGTGTGGTGGTGTACGTGGTCGACGCTTTGGTGAAGACGTATCCATTATTGACATTGGAAAAAGATTGTAGCTACTTTACGATTCAAAAGTTACAATGTTTATCAATACTTTTTACTTCACAATTGTAAAGCAAGAAAGTTAAAAAGGCCTAAACCTTAAATACTCGCCATCAGATTACAATAAAAAGACTTTAAAGGTATTCTTCGCCTTAAAATTAATTGAACTATCTACTGAAAAGCGATTTGTCATGTATCACCATTGACACTTATTTTAACTCAATTAAAAGTATATACTGTTGCATTACTACGTAGCTATTTTAATAACAACAATTCTCCTGTATGAACGTTACACTATCTATCAATTACTTTACTCCAGTGGGGTCAATTTTTAAGCGAGTTTGTACTTAACGTTCTTCCAATTTCGTAACAATCTTTTCTTTACTCAAAAATGACAATAACTGAGGTGGATATTGACTCTATGCTGTTTCTATTGATTGAAGCGAATCGTCATGGTCACAGTGACGGCATTGGGGAACGTGTAGGTGAGCGAGCTGCTGCTTGGACCTTGGCAAATAACCCAAGTCAACCCAAGACCCACTTAGATGTAGCCAAGTGGCTCGGTACCGTTATTTGGCCTATGCTTTTCGGTAAACCAGTCGAAACTTTAAGAACAAATTCGAAAGACACTTTTATTCTTGTTTCTTCAGCTTTGAAAGCCAAATATAATGGACCTCAAGGACCAATAAAAGATCCTTTGGCGCTGTTTGGAGTACAGGTTGTACATGGCGCTTTGAAGGCTTTACAATTAGAAACAGATGTTAGATTGGATTCTTCTAATACATCAATAATAGTGGCATTTATAAACTAAGACCTGATCAGCCAATTCTTCTCTCATGCGATACTCTTTTTTCTTGTATTTGATAACGCTACAGAATTTACCATGATCTTGGTGGGTAAACCACTACTTACTTTCACTTTCACGTTTGTTTCCCTTTGCGTTTTTTTGTTTGGTTATGATCAGGGGGTCTTCTCGTCCATTATCACCACCGATAACTTCAAAAATCAATTCAATAATCCATCTGCATTCGAGATCGGTTCCATCGTTGCAATCTTGGAGATAGGTGCATTGATAACCTCATTGTCAATGTCACTTATAGCAGATAAACTTGGGAGACGTCGTACTACTCGATTGGGTGCGTTAATCTTTATCTTTGGAGGCAGTTTTCAGTTTCTAGCGATTAAAACTTGGCATTTGGTTATCGGTAGATTTATATCTGGTTTAGGAATCGGCCTTTTGTCAGGCACTGCACCTACTTATATTGTCGAGATTGCCCCTCCACACTTAAGAGGCACGCTTGCGACAGCCCAATTCACGGTCAACGTTGCTGGTTATGCATCATCAATTTGGATTGATTACTTTTCCTCTCTCCTGACATCAAACTGGTCTTTCAGACTGCCACTATTTCTCCAAGTAGTGCTCGGTCTGATTTTGTTTTTTGGAACCTTCATTTTGGTTGAAAGTCCTCGTTGGCTGCTGCAAAATGATATGGACGAAGAAGGCTTAATTGTTTTAGCTGACCTATTTGCCAACGGAGAGGTGCATTCACGGGATGCAATTATGCACTTCACCGAGATTAAACAATCAGTTATAATGGGAAGACTAGACCCTAATCTAACACTTGTTGAAACGGTCAAGAGATATCCTCGCAGGATATTTATGGGATGTTCGTCCCAACTTTTTGCGCAATTCAATGGTATAAACGTCATTTCGTACTATGCACCCTTGGTTTTTGAAGCAGCTGGTTGGCATGGAAGAAGAGCAATTGAAATGACCGGATATAATTCAATAGTCTATGCTTTATCCACCATTCCTCCATGGTGGTTAGTTGAAAAATGGGGTCGGAAACCATTGCTGCTATTTGGAGGATTAGGTATGATGATTTCGCTTTTGTTAGTATCATACTGTTCCTCATGGGGTACTCAAAGTGGAGCTTCAATGGTCGTTATATGGGTCATAGTATATAATTCACTATTCGGACTATCGTGGGGACCAATCCCATGGTTATTAGGTCCTGAGGTTTTACCTACGAAAGCTAGGGCAAGTGGTGCATCATTAGCCACTGCGACTAATTGGCTTTGCAATTTTATCGTCGGGGAACTGGCACCGATATTATTAGAATCAATAAGGTGGAAGCTTTACGTGATTCATGCTATTAGTTGTTTGATATCAATTTTTATCGTTTGGTGCTTTTACATCGAGACTAGCGGAGTCAAGCTTGAAGATTTGGATTCCATGTTTGATGATGCATCAAGGGCTAGCAGTGTTAGAAATGATTCAACACCAAGCACTAGCTCCACTCCTTTGCTCAATGCAAACCAGACGATAGCTGTCAACGAAAATGTTCAAATACCATCTAAGCACTCGATTCAGAGGTTCAAGAGTGAATCCAGTTTGAAGAACTTCAAACTAATATAGGTACTTTTTACAGCTTTAAATATAGTCGATTCATTAAAAATAAAAACACAGTGAAGATTGAGACATTACACAAGCCTTAAAATTAGGAGTGGGGAATTGAATGAAAACATATTAAAAGAGCGTGGCTTATGGAGGAGTCTCATAATTGTTACGTTCAAAGATTTCTGATGACTATTAGAAAACACGAAATTAATAAAAATGAAAAAGATAGTTTGTTGATTCATCAATGCTTCAATTGGAATCGTAAATCTTTTCAATCTTGTCTTCAACACTGGCTAAAATCTTCTTACGTTGAAGTTTTTGGGCGGAAGTAACGAAACCATTTTCTGGGGTCCATTCTTCTTCAACCAAAACAATTCCTAGTAACAATTCGATACCTGCCAATCCGCCATTCTTACCTGTTTCTAAAATAGACTTCAATAGAGCCTTGACTAGTTTTGGATTGTTACCAACATGTGCAACGTCAACACTTTCAACGTTCTTTTCTAGTCCTAATTCAACAGCTAATTGGGCAACTTGTGGCTCATTTGGCATGATAATACCAACAGGTTTGACACGACTTTGATCAGCATAACAACAGATGTTGGCAACATATTTGTTAGATCTGTAAATAGATTCCAGTTTTTCAAGTGCAATGTATTCACCATTTTGAGTTTTAACTAAATTCTTTTTACGATCGATCAACTTAAGAGCACCATTTGGCATCCATTGACCAATATCACCGGTGGAGAACCAACCTTCCTCATACTCAAAAGCCTTTTTGGTTTCTTCTTCATTTTTGAAGTATTCCTTCAGCACTGGAGCACCCTTAATCAAAATCTCACCTTGATTGTTCTTTGCAAAATAGCCCGCATCAGCGACATCAATTAATTTGACCGTAACAGAACACACAAGGGAACCAGCAACGTCAAATTCAAAATGATCAGGTTCAAGCACACAGGTATTGGCAACAGTTTCAGTTAAACCGTAACCAATTAACAGCATACCCAGAGTGTTATTCAGGAACCTCTGTGTTTCACCAGATAGTGGAGAACCACCATTAAGCATTACCCTTAATTGACCACCGGTTGCAGCCTTAATCTTTTTGAAGATGACATTATCAACAACTGATGGAAGTAGAGGGATGTGGTATTTCTTAGCAGTCTCTTTCAAGCTGTAGGCAGACCAGAAAACCTTTTGAGTAGTAGCTGGTTGTTTTTCGATTTGGCCCAAAATACCCTTCTTGACAGATTCCCACACGGCGGCGACACCGACCATGATTGTAGGTTTGAAAGCTTTCATGTCACCTTCACAGTTACGGCAAGAGGCATCAGTTAAAGTTTTTACGTTGGCATAACCGGCAGGAGCACCCCAGTAGAAAGTGATCAATTCGAAAACCAATTCAAAGATATGAGCCAAAGGTAAAAAGGCAATGACTCTGTCCTTCGGACCAACGAAGCCGAAGACATTTAAAGCAACACCACCAATACCTGCAACAATATTGGAGTGGGTTAGCACAACACCCTTTGGAGGACCAGTGGAACCGGATGTGTACATGATACAAGAGAGATCTTGTGCCTTAGGAGGGTGTTGTTCGACTTCACTATCGAATTTGACACCTAGGGCCACAACGTCGTCGTAGGAGAGGATGGTGATGTCAGGTCTGATCTCCTTGAGTTTCTCGACAGCATCACGGGCTTCCTGATACAATTTACCATTGTCTCTTTTGTCGCTTGGATCAATCGACTCTGAGTGGATGATGTATTTGACCGAGGATGCAGCCTTCATTGGGTTGAAAAGCCTTTTAAGCAAGGCATTGTCGGTGAAGATGGCGCTTGACTCTGTTTGAACAATGGAATGGATGATACCCTCTTCACCTAGAGTGTCATACGCAGTGACCACTGGGATTGTTTGCGTTTGAGCAGCAAGAAAGGTTCTCATCCATTTGGCAGATGTGGACGCAAAAATGTGCATTTTGTCCTCACCGCTAGGCTTTAGTCCCATCTTGAGCAGACCTTTACCATAATAGTTGATGTTCTCCTGCAACTGCCCGAAGGTCCAGTACTTGTAGTCTGACTTTTCATAATATACCCATGTCTTTTCCACATCAACGGACTTGCCGTCCACCATTTTCTTCACCATCTTCTTTTCAGAGTGGACATCAATTAAGTCTCTCCATCCTTGACACTGCTTTGACTTTCCGTGCACCTCCACTGCTTCATTGAAGAACTCGTACACTGTTGAACATTTGTATCCTCTAGGACGTGTGAGGGCCTGTTTTGCCACCTTGGTGTTTCTGTATGGTGCTGTTTCTCCCTTCTTTGCCTCACCAACTGGAACGTTTACTTGAAAGACCATTTTTGAACTCTCTTATCACTTATTCTAACTATTTATAATCTATAGCTTTTAATGCTTATAAGGGCTCTTGCTATCCCCTTTCTATATGTGATTCCCTCTAGTTCACCAAAAAATTTCGGATTTTACAAAACGTCATGACTTTTACCCAACAAAAAATATAAACACTGAGGGGGGAAGAGCACAGAGCTTTTCAGTACTTTGGCTTTGGGGGCAGTTGTGCCCCATCGGCACAGCAAACCTCCATCTAAATCAGTTAGTATAACTAACCAGGTAGTGCATGAAAAGTTGCTTTGGGAAACCCATGAGGCAGCAATTCCAAAACCGTTTACAGTGATCTGCTTAGTGATGTGCTGTTGATGAGCACACAAAAATTTATTTTATGCTACCTCAGCCGTTATGAAGCAGACCATAAAAAAGATTATGGCTTTAAAAACAGTAATAGCTAACCACAGACAAAAAAAGAGCTCCGAGACCGGGAATTGAACCCGGGTCTCCCGCGTGACAAGCGAGAATTCTAGCCACTAAACTATCTCGGAGAATTAAAAGTGCGCAAGCCCGGAATCGAACCAGGGGCTCAACGATGGCAACGTTGAATTTTACCACTAAACCACTTGCGCGTTGAAAATTGATCAAATGTGTGGGCTAAGAGGTTCGAACTCTTGCATCTTTCGATATCACGGCCTAAACGTGACGCCTTAGACCACTCGGCCAAACCCACTGATCTGATGTTGTTACAAAGTCGTGCTATCTTGTTTGTAGAATTGGTATCGATTTTTAACAATATTGTCAAATTATGAATTAAATTAGGCTAATTCAAGTTGAACTTTATCTGAGACTTTAATTAATTAGCAAATTAAACCTTATCAGTTATCTCAAGCCAATACAAATTGGATTACCTGATTCGATTACATACAGTTACCTGAAGTGTTGCTCAGACAATAAGATATCTTCTTTAAGAGTTATGCTCATGCATCAAATGCACTTCAACTCTGACGTACATTATCTTTTATCTAATTAGTATCAATTAGGAAATTGAACCCTTTAGGATTGCTTTACTCATTGTATTAAAGTTTCACTTGACTAATTCAGATAGTCTGGAACCGGAATTACGGTTCATATTCTAATTTATATTTTGTGTATAAAAGGCCTTTAGTTTACCTTTTACTTTAGGATTCTTTTATAATCTTTTAATCATTCAGAACATAGTTTAAGAAATATAATGTCAAAATAAGTGATGATCAAGTATTGCTCAGCTATTGATTAAGATGTTTAATGTTGAAGTATAAACTACAACATACATATTGCTAACTTATCATCACAGATATGCAGTACATACTAAGTTAACCATGTAACACTCATAACACGTTAATGTACATAACAATGAAGAGTTACATGTAAGGTTGAATGTATTAATACAATACATGCATCCTGCATTAATACTTCTGAGCAACAGTATGCTTGAATCCGTTCCGTTGCTATCATGTCTATTGGAGTAAGTATAACTAATGGGTATTCCTCCAATAGAATACAAGCTGATCCTTATTTACACTTTATTTATATAATCAATATTTTACTATAAAAGGAACTACTGTTTCCTCTTTATTTAATAATCTTTATATTATTTAAAATAACTAAGATATAGATTTTCACATTCGTAAACGCAAATTTCTATGAAAGAGCGAAGCGTCGCATTTTATTTATAATCCTTATGTAATAGTTTAAAAAGTAACAGTTGAAGTATTATTTAGAGAATTTAACAGGGCTCCTCTTGTTTAGATGTGAACGATAAATTGTCCTTCCGTGTATCCTTTTGATGGCTTTAATTGATAATATCTATCTTTGGATGCCCAGAATAGTGACCATCAACACCAATTTTAATTGTATCGTCAACAGATGGGGATATTGATATTAACCCACTGTGTAATTAGACTTCTACTAAGCAATATCATGATTTATATTACCCTTGAGAGAGTTCGGGTTCATTTTATGTCGAAGATAACAAATTATACATTACTATACTAGGTATATGATGAGCATTGACAAACACTTAAAGTTACATTGTTATTTAATAAGCTTTAATAAGCTAAAATAAAATATTACGGAGATTTGTTAAGGATGAGCATAAGACATAAATACAAACATTATTTACAGATAAACCATAGTGTGCCGGTGATGTAAATAGTTGCCGAAGTCATTCATGACCTTAGTCTTATCAATCAAGAAACAAATCCTTTGATCGGAAACAATATAAATAGTCGTCATATTTGATTTCATATTTATTTTGTATTTACTTTAAAAATTAACGGTTTAGTTTTATACTTTGGATTTCGTAGTTTTATCGTTTGAACTTTAACAGATGTTGTTACAAAGTATGAACTACTAGTCACGTGAATAGGCTTCCTACTTAAATTGGGAAATGAGCAACTGTCAAAATAGAGAATCAGCTGGCAGTCAACAGAAACTGTGCCTATTAAAAGATTTAATAGTATCTCCGATACGAAGTTCTGTTGACAGAGACCAAGTCATCAGGAGATCAGAAGTCAGACGTTTTTACAATACCTCACTAGAACAAACGCAAATATGAAAATCTTTGTTAAAACGTACAAAACGTAAATAGCTAGAAAGTTATCCAAAAGGTTCCTCTTATTTGAGACAAATATAATCCCCATTAGCGTACTTATTTATACCAAGTCGGCCTAGCGGGGCGTCTTTATGTTTCCCAGTCGTTATAGTTTTTGTTTAAGATAGATCCAATTGGACAACAGCGTGGGCAGCTGATAGAGATCCATGACATACGGTTTCTACTACATGTTTGTTGGCACTCAGAGGCATTTGGTGAAGTGAAGGGTTGCCATGACAAGCATGCGCTGTGTGTAGATATTGCACTGCGCAGCATTGAATTTCGCTGAGCAGCGTTGAGATGTTTGACATTGAACAGTGGTAAACACGTCGCATGTGCCAATTGTGCTCCGAACTTGCTCTTTGTATAGTGAGACTATTTTTGTAGAGCACACTATACTTAAGTTATCACACATGAGGGGCTTATTTCCTGATTACAATGATTTGTCACGCTTTTTAACTTTTTTGTTCAATGGAATCAATCCTTTCCTCAACTGTCGATGTTGAAAAGTAACCCTTGAATTTCAACAAAAGGATAAATTTTATGCTACAGAACATCAGAGAAGATATGATTGTGCATAGTTACGTATGCAGTTAAATACTAGTGAAGTGAAAAAATTCAAGAATCTCACGCTTGTTGCGAAGGTGTCAACTCTTTGCTTCACTGATCGGAACTTTTGACAAGTGGTTCATGATTATCGAGAAACTTAGAGAATATGCTTTTTTTCTCGCTAAGTCCTTACTACTAGGACTTGGCATCCCGATAGCCACAACATTCTTCATGAATAATATTGCCTTGGGCGACTTGCTTTTTTTTATGGAAATGACCTTTACCAAACCCCTAAAAGCAATTATGGCAATTGTTCTCGTGGCTCAGGAAAGCCTGACAGCGATGGAGGTTTGGGATACCTGTTTTTCTCCGAATGCACGGGCCGGTGCTCCCATGTCAGCTTGTTTTGGCGCATTGTTCAAAGTTTTATGCAAGTGGGTTCTAGAGTTTGTCATATTCAACGAGCTAACTAGTGTAAAACAGAGGTAAGTATGAAAGCCTTCTCCACTTTTTTGTGACCAATAAAAATCACTAGCTGCTTTTATTGTTGTTTATGTTGGAATCCAAATATTACACCAGAACATTTACAACTATGCAGTAGCAATGTTAACCAGTCGAAGAAGGATTAATTCATTGCGCACAAATTGACACTTGGTTGTTAGCATGAGGTGACACTCTTGCAAACGGGCGTGAACTTTTTTTGCCCATGAGTGGTTATCTTAATGAGCTATTTTCTTTGCTGTCAGTTAATAATATTATGGTTTGACACTAAGTACAAATTAAGTTCACATTTTTTTTGCTTGGTGGTTTACTGAGTTTCTGTCCAGATTTTCAGCACAGAGCCGTGGCACTACCTCCTCTAATTGTTAAAATGATGATGCAACAGTGTTGTTTCTTTTATTGACTCGGATCGTCCAGAATAAGTGCATAATTATATTTTTTATAAACCAGACTATTTGTTTTTTGTGTGCTGAATACAATGTAAACAAATTCAGATGAACGATAAAGTAAATGAGACCCTTTCGATTTTGAACAATAAACTGGCATAATAGTTGAGTTTTAACTCTATGGCTATTGGGCGTTCCCTGAATAGGTTTAAATTAGAGGAAACCTCTGGGTTCATAGTGAACAAATAAGAAGCCCTTTCAGTGTTCCAAAAACATAGGAAAGCTTGTACTTAAGGGTTTAATTGCGTATGCGATTAAATCCTAATATTATCAAAAAATCCGAAATCTTACGCTTATTGTGAAAATGATTTAGGTTTTTAGTACATAAATTGAAACTCTTGGCAAGTGGACATGATGATCGAAAAACTCAAAGAATACACTATATATCTTGCTAAACCCTTATTAATAGGGCTCAGTATTCCCATAGGAATAAGGTTCTTCATGAATAATCTGGCCCTGGGCGACTTGCTTTCTTTCATGGAAATGAATTTTACAAAACCTCAAAAAATACTACTGGCATTTTCCGCCATATTCCTTGAGTGTTCAGAAATTGTACAGGTCTGGCAAACATGCTTCTCCCCGAAAGGACAGGCAATTGTTTCCACATCAGCTTATTTTGTCGTAATGTGCAAAGTTTTATGCAAATGGGTTTTGGAGTTTGCTGTATTCAATGGGCTAATTAATGTACAAAAAGTGGGGTAGATCGCAGATTTCTCTACTTTATCTTTGTGACCAATTGAAGGTCTGTACCTGCTTTTATCGTTGTGGTTTATATCTAGTGTCCAGATTGAACACCAAAATATTTATAGTTATCTAGTAGCAATGTTTGCTAGTCAATATCGGATTATTTAAAGCAAAGCCACGGATACTTGACTTGATCAGAAAGGTAATTACATAATAGTTGCTAAGCTCAGAGCTGTATAATCAGTTTTGTTGTTTTATCACGAAAATATACAGAATATATTAACTCAGTCCGAATTCAACGTTTAATTTTACTGCTCAAGAAATGTTGAGAACTGACTATGCTTCGTTTGACACAAACGATAAAAGTTCTAATATAAGCATTAACAGAACTCGGTAAATACCTAGTTGGGTTGGCTAAGCAAGTTTACCTCATAGAGTTCGTAAACGAAAATATTTATAAAAGAGCGAAGTATTAATGCAGTATGCATGTATTGTATTAATACATTCAACCTTAAATGTACCTCTTCATTGTTATGTACACTGACGTGTTATAATTGTTACATGATTAACTTAGTATTCTTAAACTATGTTCTGAATGATTGGAATAACTATAAAAGAATTATAAAGTAAAAGGTAAAATAAAGGTCTTTTATAGACTATCTGAATTAGACAAGTGAAACTTCAATACAATAAGTAAAGCAATCCTAAAGGATGCAATTAATCTAATTGACATTAATTATATAAAAGATAGTGTAAATCAGAGTTGAAGTGCATTTAATGCATCAGCATAACTCTTAAGCTTTTTTCGTGGGTTACAAAGTATGAACTACTAGTCACGTGAATAGGCTTCCATTTAAATGGTGAAATGAGCAATTGTCAAAATAGAGAATAAGCTGGTAGTCAACGGGAGTTGTAACTATTAAAAGATTTAATAGTATCTCCGATACGAAGTTCTGTTGACCGAGACCAAGTCATCAGGAGATCAGATGTCAGATGTTTCCACATCTGGCGGATAAACGAAACAATATAATAAACTAACTTATATATTTCACACACCTCTTTAACTCTAGTTTTACAGCTTTATATTAATTCTTTTAATCTCATAATTTCAATCAGAGTTTTGAAGGATGTTGAGTCAAGTGCTTTGGTGAGGATGTCTGCAATGTTTTCTTTGGTGTTGACGTAGTTTACCTTAATTG
>JAJLVS010000043.1:0-45110 GCA_030570415.1 Saturnispora serradocipensis | reverse complement strand
CACCTACTGTAACTACCCCTCGCACCTACTGTAACTACCCCTCGCACCTACTGTAACTACCCCTCGCACCTACTGTAACTACCCCTCGCACCTACTGTAACTACCCCTCGCACCTACTGTAACTACCCCTCGCACCTACTGTAACTACCCCTCGCACCTACTGTAACTACCCCTCGCACCTACTGTAACTACCCCTCGCACCTACTGTAACTACCCCTCGCACCTACTGTAACTACCCCTCGCACCTACTGTAACTACCCCTCGCACCTACTGTATATATAATTTATACGCTGAAGAAATTTTTGCTTTTTTATGTCTCTCTTACTGTTTTATTTTCTATATATCCATTTACCACACCCCAACTGCTTTTGAATTTCAAAAAATTAAATAATCTTTTACATTAAATTTATATTTTTCTTCTAAATTCAAATCTATTTTCTCTTTAATGTATCTTTCATTTTTAAAATCTATTAATTTGTAACATGTTTTATTTTTTTGATAGTTATCTTTTAAAAATGATATATTATATATATTTTTTGTTTTTATTGCTTCCACATAGCAGTTATATTCTATATATTCCTCATTTTCTATATAATTTCTGTCTACTAATTTACCCGATTTTATGTTCGAATATATAATAATCCATTTATAATGCCCTCCTAAACCCCCTATATTTTTGCACCATCTTAAATCAAATGCTTTATTTATGTAGTAGATAAACGGTTTTTCCTTTTTTATGAATCCAAAAGCGTAATCAGGATCTACATATAATAGTTTGCTGCAATATAAATTTTCAAATTTTTTTCTGTTCAATGCATATTTTGTACACTTAATATTATTTAATATATCTTGTTTTTGATTAAATATTTGTTCTAATTCTGTTTCTAATAATATATATTTTTCTATGTTTTTAATTCTGCTTATATCTAATAAATCTTGAGTTATATTTAAACAATCATAATATATATAACGTAACTTATCGAATGAAATAGGTTGTTCAAAAATTTGTAAATCTAAATCTACATCTCTGTCAAACATATCTTCTATGAAAATTGGTAAATTATTTGAATTTTTAGCTCTAGCTTTTTCAAAATCAATGTTAAATAAATTTTCGCAATCAAAATATTGTATAATTTCTTTACATTCTTTTGTTAAAACAGGGTTTTTAATTTTATTAAATAATCTTTTATTATTATGTAATATAGTTAAATAAGAAGTTATTTCATTTAAATTTTCATATTTTATTAATTTTTCTAAATTTTTTTCTTTTATATTGTATAATAATTTATAAAATTTTCTTTTCATCGGTAATATGTAATTTTTTATTTCTTCGATATTTGTATTTTCACCATTTAATAAATAATTAATCTTTATACATATATTATATTCAATGTCATTTTCTAACATATAATTTTCTTTACAATATTTTGTTAATTCAAAATTTTTATAACATCCTTCAATAATACAATATCTTAATGTTGTAAAAAAATCATCAAACACGTCGTTTTCTATTTTTTCTATTTTACCTAAAAATGTATTTAAATGTAAATTTAATATTTTTTCGGGGTCATATTTTTTATATTTTTTTATATACATTATATTTTTTATAAATTGATAGTTTTTTTCTGATCTCTCATATACGTTATATACTGACGTCGAAAAGGTAGCTGTAAAGAGCTTCGCGCAATGCGATACAAGTGCCCATTCCAGTTGGCTGGCCTGCCCAAAAATTTCGTGTCCGCACCCTGCAAACTTTCTTTTGTTGCAAACAGTATTGGTCTTGTCGAAGATAACAAATTATACATTACGATATTAGGTGTATGATGAGCATTCACTGATGAAATTTCTGTACATCAAAATACTGACTAGACATAATACATGCAGAGTAACAATAAGATGTTAAAGATTTCTTGAATATGCATTACTCATGTAATAAGCTGAGCATTAATACATGAATGTCATTTTACGACATGAATCATATGATATTTGTCATACGAACATATTCAGAGTTAATATTAGATTTTTTTCTATATTAGCTCATTAATCCATTAAGTCCAAATTAGTATGAATATCTAGGAATTTGTGTATATCCTGAGCAGTAGTGAAATTAGTATATAATTGTCGAAGATAACTAATTATACATTACTATATTAGGTATATGATGAGCATTGACAAACAATTAAAGTTACATTGTTATTTAATAAGCTTTAATAAGCTAAAATAAAATAGTACAGAGATTTGTTAATGATGAGCATAAGACATAAATACGACCATTATTTACAGATAAACCATAGTGTATCGGTGATGTTAATCATTGCCAAAGTCATTCGAGACTTTACTCTTGTCAATCAAGAAACAGTTCCCTTGATGCGAAACAATATAAATAGTGGTCATAATTGACTTAATATTTATTTTATATTTACTTTAAAAATTAACGGTTTAGTTTTATACTTTGGATTTGTTAATAATTGCTTATTAAATGTAGACTGGAAGTCTAAACTATAAAGTCAAAAAAACATTTTTTTATAGTGAAAAAAAATAGTTTCTAGATCATTCTTTTATGTAAACATTCATGTTATTAGATGTCAAAATAAGTGATAATCAAGTATTGCTCAGTTATTAATTAAGATGTTTAATGTTGAAGTATAAACTCATACATACATATTGCTAACGTATGATCACTAATATGCAGTACATACTAAGTTAACCATGTAACACTCATAACACGTTAATGTACATAACAATGAAGAGTTACATGTAAGGTTGAATGTTTTAATACAATACATGCATACTGCATTAATACTTCTGAGCAACAGTATGCTTGAATCCGTTCCGTTGGTGTCTTGTCTATTAGGGTTATTATAACTAATAGGTATTCCTTTAATAAAATACATGCTAATTTTAACTTACACGCTATTTACATAACCAATATCTTACTATAAAAGCAACTACTGTTTCCTCCTTATTTAATTATCTTTTTATTATTTAAAATAACTAAGATATAGGCTTTTGCGAAGCAGTAAACCTAATGGTCAAGTGTTGAGAATAGGTATTAATCAAGTATTGTTTACCGATAATCAAGGGCACTCAATTTTGGGTCATTGCATGAAATAATAAATGCTTATTGTGTGATTAATATTTAACATCAAGGTTGATCTATATTCAATATCAACTCATTTATTTCAGTAAAAAGTTCATTATAAAAATTCTACAGATTTTATATTCTTCAGTTTTTTTAATTTATCCTATTTAGCGAGTTATAGGCTTTTAGATAAAATGTGCTTCAGTTATCATCAGATAGAAACACCAAGATCAGCTGCTCAGTAAAACAAAAACTAATATAGTATATGCCGAAAAGCTCGAAAGGTCCCGCGGAAATTTTTTGGCCATGCACTTAGGTAGTGAGCTAATGCGGGTCTTCCTGGATTGAATGTAAAATATTGATCGAGAACGTGAAACCAGGAAACATAGCTATAAAATAAAAAACGGAAGATGTACATTAGAAGATATAGAACATATGATCCTGAAGAGATTTTAAGTATACACATTAATACCTTTTTTGGAAAAATAGAAACAATAGAAAATGACGTGTTAGATGACTTTTTTGTAACTTTAAGGTATTGCCTAATGGAAGGATGCTACAAAAACTTTAATCTTACTAAGTATTGTAACGAAAATTACGTTTTTGAAAACGATGATGATTGGGAAGTATGTATAAAAACAAACTACTTACTGAACGGAGAAAACACAAGTATAGAAGGATTGGACTTGTGCAAGGTCTTGCCAAGACTGTATAACATTGAAATTAAAAACTTGGAAAAATTGATAAGTTTTACTAATTTGAATAAGATTACAACATATTTGACTACATTAAGAAAAAACCAAGATTTATTCCATAAGATAAATAATCCAGAATTATCAAATTTTACTAAATATTTAATACAATATTATGATTGCCCTAATTATAGAAATGAAGATTTTAAAAAATATGAAGCTCAAAGAACAGATTATTTTCCAGTAGAAATAAAAAAAAATTATAAAAATCAATTTGACTTATCTTTAGAAATATTTGAAGAAAAAATTAATTTTGATAATGTAAACAGAATATACTATAATCTTACAAATGAAAGATTCGAACAATATACAAGAATTGAAAACTTAGAAAAATATATATTAAGAGATACGGATTTAAAAGAAAAATATAAAAATAAAAAAGATATAATAAAAAACATAAAATGCACTAAATATGCTATTGAAGAGAAAAAATATAAAAACCTATATTGTAGTATTTTATTATACCTAGATCCAGAATATGCTTTTGATTTTATCAGAGAACAAAAACCTTTTATTCTATATATCAATAAAATATATGATAAAACATGGATAATGAATTATGAACACTTAGGGGAAGGATATGTTTGGTCAATAATTTATTCCAATATAAAATCAGATAATTATATAACACATTTTAATTTAGAAAAAATGGGGTATGTTGAATATAACTGTTTGATAGAATGCATAAAAGTAAAAAACACAGTGAACATGATGAGTTTCAAAAAAGCAATTAAAAAAAATAATAAATGTTATAAAGTATTAGATTTAAAAAATCAAAAATATATAAAAGAAGAAATAAAAATAGATATAAATGAAGAATTAAATAAACATAAATTTAATATAGAAGAATATAAAATATAAAAACAAAAAATTTTTAAGTATTTAAATAATCAAGGTTGCGGCGTATGTTTCATTTCTGCTTAGGCTACTGAAATAATAATTACAAGAACTAAAAATATGAGAAAATAATGCAAGTAGGTAAGAAAATTAATCGTAACTGAGTCAGTACTATTCATAAAAAAATATTAAAATTTTTATTTCACTATGAGTTTGTGTATTTAGTGATACTAAACAGAAAACAATAAAAATAAAACAAACAATTTGAAGAATAAATGCTTTCAGAAATCACATTCGGCTAGAAATAAGAATACTTTACTTAATGAAAATTCCTGATAATCTATTTCAGTTTATTTTAAAGGTATTTAGGCATATGTAATTTTGGTGTTGTAATGGTAGAGAGTAAGATAAAAATGAAACTAAAATTGTTGGCCTCCTGTAATTTGAAAATCAAAATATTTGTTTGTTGGTAATTTATAATTTTATACCGACCTATTAATATATGTTTCTCTCTTAGTATTGAAGAATTGTAAAAATATATTTTGGCGCTTTATACAAAACAAATATAGCAATCGTGATTATTGGAATGTGTTAGTAGTGCATTGATAAACAGATCAGATTCTATAGACTGATTTATATATTGTGTTCATGTAGGATATATTTAAGAGATGGAACAATGCAATGGTTGGTTAGTCAAAACAGGCATTTTACTGGCAGTAAAACTTTGCAAAAGTTTACAAAAGAGCTTGAATTAAAGTCACGAGTATGTGTGTTTTACTCAAGATGAAATATTTTTACGCAGGATAAAGAAATTGTCATATTGAAGCAAGTTAGTTGATAATTTTGTAATGTTCACACTTCATTGCTAACAATGATTTTACAAATACATGATTTACTAATAATACCTGTTTGTTTCGTATACATCATTAATGTTTATGATTAGTATAAATTTTCAAAACGTTTTGCTTCCTTCTTAGAAGTGTGTTAAGTTTGTGTTTATTTCCCTGGAATGTTAGTGAAAACCACGGTTAAACGCATGATTAAGGTGCTAAGCAGTGATAACACTCAAGGCAAAAATACACGGACCAGACTATCATCACCTGTGCTTTCATTCAATTTTGGAGACATATATTCATAACAATTGCTGCTATAAACTTATAGAACATCCACAAAATATTAGGGAAAAAACTAACAATCTCCTTTTGATAATAATTTCTTTTCAATCTAGTTTTTCCATCAGCAAAAAATGACAAGAGATTTAGTTGGACAAACTTTGTTCAGGTGCATTGAGACGCTCTCAGAAGTTGTCATTATCTTTTGATCATGTTCTTTACTCATAAAAACAAACGTTTAAGATTCGTTTGCACAAATATAGCTAAATACGAACAATTTACGTGACAACGAAAGTATTTAGGTGACAACGAAAGTCTCCGAATTGATCTGATACCCGACACCCGATTTTGCGCAGTTTTTTTAAGCATTTATTTCGAGTGTTAATTCTTCAAACTATACAATCGCTGAGTTTTCAAGAATTTACCCGATATCCGAGATATAACCGGTTTCCATGATAATGTAATTTTATTTATGGCACTTATTATCGCAAAATAATAATATTCACGGTTGAACAATTTCAATCTGATTTTGTTGAATAAAGTAGATTCGCTTACAACTCACTATTTCGCTAATTTTAGCGGTGTTACAAAGCAAAAGTGTTTAGTCAAGTGAATGTGACATCATTGGAATAATTATTATAAGCAATTGGATTGATTGGTAAACGGATCAATCACATGCAATGGGCAAAGGAAGATAAGAGAAGATCAGCAAGCTGGGGGATTAGCAGATAGGGATAATTACCTAGATACGGGTCAGTTGCTTAGTCTAATCTAAAAAACATATAAAAAGTTCACACAATAACCTTGCTCATGATATCGATATTAAGGAAGAATCAACCTTTATATTAATAAAAAACATACCAATTTCTACAAACAACCTAACTAGGCTTTGTGACAAGCAGTTTTTAATAAATTATCAGATACACAAGACAAAATTGTGGTAATGAGAATCTACTACACCCACAAGATAATTTCTATAAGTTTTTTGTTGCACACTAGTAGCTGTACTTGCTATTTTAACGGCTAATGCAACTCTACTCAAGACTCACATTCTTATTTCGATAAACTAAAGTAATAAACCGGCTATTAAGTACATCTATCTAACTGAAAGAAACAGCGTAGTTTGGTCGCTTATTTTCAGTATTGTGCGGTTAAATTTTATTTTGTTATTGAAACTAATGAATGTTAGTTTTACGAAAACGCCTGATCATAGTTTCCATCACAACTGTTGGACTTTTTTTGTATTTGTTGCAGCCATTAGTGGCAACCTATCAGGTTACAGTTTCAATCTAAAAACATAGAACTTTTTTAGTCGTCAATATTGTTTTCATGATAATGTAATAAGTTAGACTTCACAAAAAAGTTTCTCCCAACTAACCTGCTTGGGATATTCATCATTTTGGAAACAATATTGCTACTGTATGTTAAAATTTTCTTTTTAACATACATGTAATTATTAAGCTTTATAAGAGACATATATTCAGATCACTTTAAAAGTATTTGCCTACGAATTACAAGTATCACACGCTGAGCATCGAGCAATAACAAAATTTAGATTCAGTTTCAGTTTTCTTTTTCTAAGCTTGAGCTACAATTGCCGAACATGATCCCAAAAACTGCAGATGAAGCTCTGGATTATTCAGAGGAGTCCGATTTCTGGATGGCTGCTATGAATCATGAGATTAGATGTCTTCGTTCCTCAGGGGTATTTCAAAAATACGTGAAAATTTCCAATCTACCTCTTAAAACTAAACTATATGAAACCAAATGGAGTTTTGAAAAGACAAAAGATGAAGAAAACAATATCAATTATAAAGCGCATGTCTCAGTAGTAGATAGAAGACCAATAAATGTGAATTCACTTTTTTCTCCTTGTGTTAACCATACGGCGATGAGTGTTGTTTTATCAGAAGCTTCGAAGTATAAATTTGACGTCAAAGAAGTTTACATTACAAATGCTTTACATCAGATTAAAATTAACAAGTGCATGTACGTTCGAAACCCCGCAAGGGCCGTTGATGGTCCTAACATTTGCATTAAGGTGAATAGATGTATGCGAGGTATGCGAAATGCTCACACACGGCTTTACAATCGTATATACGATGTTTTACTAAGTCAATATGTCACTTCTCAAGAGGAGCATGGTGTGTTTTATGACGAAGAAAAACGTTTATACATTTTATTACACGTCGATAGAATACTTCTTGTGGGGTATTCTAGTGAAATAGAAGCTGCGTCGTCAACTTTAAGAGATGAGTTTGAGATTAGTGAAAACTATTGGCCATCTAAATTCTTGGGTAGAAACTTGCATTATTTTAATAGTGGTAGAATCAAATTTTTCATGAAAAATCATATAGAAGATATTGTGAACTCTTATTTTAGTCGTCATTTGGACATGTTTTGTCTAGTGGAAGATGAGAGAAAAACACCTATAGATTATAATTATGAGAATACAGCTGATAACGATAGAATAGTATCCCAAGAAAAACTAATTACTGCATATAAATCACTCGTCCCATCTCTTTCTTACGTTTCATTGACAGGAAGACCTGATATTGCATTTGCAGTTTCAATTTTATTCAAGCGTATAAATAATCCAACAATCCATGACCTTAGAGCCATGGCCAGTGTTATTATTTACTTGAATGACACAAAAAATTTGGGAATTCATTTTGGACTTCCATGGCAGAATCCTGGGTTTGTTGGATACATAAAGCAAACTTCCCACAACTATCTGGGTCTCAACATATATGTTGACTCGAATTTATCAACTTCAGCAAATGGCACGTCACACATGGGTATAATTGTTTTACTCAACAGTGATGTTATTTACTGGAGTTCGAAGAAAATTCAGCAGAAAGCAATGTCATATTTTGAAACTTCTTTATATGCACTAGAGCACGCTCTTGATTATTTCAAAACTTACGCTGACATGTTTGAAGATTTATGTGATGGTTGTCTTGATTTCAATTTTCATGTCCATGAAATAGTTTACGGATGGATGCAGAGCTCATATATTGATTCTTTCAGAACTGTCAGCCTCGAGTCTAAGTATGACAGAGTTAAAGAACTTCTTTACTACGATGGCAACATAAATTTGCATTCATTCAGCAATACAAATCCAGTGATTGATTTGATGATACAATCTAACAGCAGTCCTTATCACTCTAAACTAGTGAACAAGCTAAGATTCAAACGTGCATAGTTATTGAAGGTCAATCGAGATCTGGATATGGCAGAAGTTGGATCCTGCGGGAAATACTTATTATGGTTGAAGAAATGAGTTAAAACTCTATTTGTGATCAAAATAATAAGATGTCTGTTTTTTGGAAATAGTACATTAATTGCATATGGGGGTAATTCGCAATAAATTATTATATGCATTAGTCAACGCTTATACGTTGTGTTTACTTTGGTGTGATTTTTGTTGAAGGCTATGAATTTATTTTTGTAAATGGACAGTATCCAAAGGTCAAAATATCTGTTTGCTCCTTGATTTTTTTGATACACAACTCGAATTGTTTTTTACGATATTATTATTTTTATTTGTGTTCCATTACTGTGTATAAGCTTGATGACAAATTAATCTATCCGTTTGCACTACCCAGCATTTCGTTTTCTCATTTATTGCATAGAGACTATGGCTCTAATTTGGGTGCAGTGAGCATATAGTATATGTTGCTGTGCAATAACTTGTTCATTCGTACAAAATTTAATCAAACTACTGTTAGTCCGATATCTGCGAACCTGTAATTGATTTATAATAATCTTCTGTAAGGCAATAGTTTGCCACAGTTCACTAAGAAACAAGCTCAACACAATAGATTTTTGTTATAGGTGAAACCTGTTGAGTCATATGATTGTACCTTTTTTTGCCAAGAAATGACGAATAAGCGGAAAAATAATTTCCACCCAAAAATCGGCTTCCGTTGAAACTTGTTGAATAACTCCTAGTGAAACCTGAAAGATATTTAAGTATTGTTTTTTGGTGTGGTCTTGCTGTGTTTGCTTGCTTCAAGATCCATACTAATTTTAACGAATACATGGTCTTCGAGAAAACCGAATGACAGCCAAGAGAGAGTGGAATTTTTTCAGCAAGTATTATTAGTGTCGCATACTAAAGCCGTACTTGGATATTTGTAAAAAAACTCCAAATTTCATAGGATCTAATGAAAACGATAGTTTTGCTGTGGTTTCAATTCACAAACATGTTGCAACTATTGGTAAAGGAAACAGGTCATTTACTTCTAACTTCTCAAACAAATGAATTTGCCTTTTCATGCTTTTCCCTTAAAAGCCTTGGCACGGCAAAAACTCTTTCCCATCAGGGGCTATTTTTCGTATTTTTTTTCCAGCTTTCGTAACAATAGCTCAGGTCAATTGTGCATGCTGTTGAGGCACTTGGCATTGAGTAATGCCGCACAACAACGTGCTTGTAAAAAACAACAGTTTTCAAATCTTGATCTTAATCAAAAAGTGTGAAACTGTGGCTGTGGATGAATACCTTTTACATGTCTCTTTAGTAATTTTATCAATGTCTATAAATACATCTCAACTCCCTGCCTTTTAAAGAGCTCTATGACCAGCTTATTTATCTTGGTTATACACAAAAATGTCAGGAAGCATTTCTGACAGTTCCAAATTCACCGCCAATGTTGCAGAAAAGAGTGTTACCAACAATTCAGGGTTGTCCAATATTGAAGAAGAGGAAGACAATTTTGTATCTACTCCATTAGAAGTGGTGAACCCATTGGGTAATGCTGTTGGCCCCTTCAGTGTTATTATATTGATTTTACAGGGTGTTGTTGGTACAGGTATTTTCGTCACCCCATCTACTATCTTGAAGTCAATGGGATCCGTTGGCTCTACATATGTGCTTTGGATCACCTGTTTTGCATTACCAATCTTTAACGTCTACATCTATATTGAATATGCCGGCTATTTCCCAAAAAGAAATGGTGGTGACGTTGCTTACCTAGAACAGGCCTACCCAAGTCCTAAATTCCTGATTCCAACGATGTATGCAGCAATTTCTGTTGTTCTATCATATACCACAAGTAGTGCCCTCGCATTTGGTCAGTACATTTTGAAGGCAGCAGGTAGTGAGGTTACTGAATGGAGATACCGTGGTATTGCTGTTGGAGTTATGACTTTTGGTTGTCTTTTGGTAGCAGCAAACACCAAATGGGCTTTGCGCTTGCAAAATATCCTTGGTAGTGTCAAAATCGTTTTCTTGGCTTTTATGATTATAACTGGCTGGGTTGTTCTTGGTGGTGGCACTAAAGTCCAAGATCCACATCAAAGTTTCCGTAACGTTTGGGAAGGCACAACAACAAATGGTAATAGCATTGCTACTTCCATTATCAAAGTTGCTTTCTCATATAGTGGTTTTGGATATGCGTTTGGTGTTGTGGCAGAGCATTCACGTCGTGAAAACAAGTCAGAAGCTGAAAATACGAAACATTTGTTGAAAACTTACTCAATTTACGTTCCCTTGTCAATGTTTGTTATTTTCATTGTCTACATTCTTATTATCACCGGTTATTATGCTTCTGCATCCCCTGAAGAAATTAAAGCTACCTCCTCTGCTGTTGCAACACTTTTCTTTCAAAAGGTTTTTGGGAACGTACGCGCTACTAGTGCTTTGTCTGCTATGGTTGCATTATCAGCATTAGGACACTTAATCACGGCCATTGTTTCTCATAGTAGAGGTTTGAGAGAATGTGGAAGACAAGGTGTCTTGCCATTTCCAACATTTTGGACACAAACTCGTCCTTTAGGAACTCCTATTGGCCCAATTTTTATCACTTGGTTAGTGAACATCATTATGATCCTTGCACCACCTGCTGGTTCTGCTTACAATTTTATTGCAGATTTGGGAACATATGCATCTTATTTTTTTTCTCTTTTCTTGATTGTTGGTATCTTAAAAGTTAGAAGAGAGCGTAAGCTTAGAGGATTAGGTAAAAAAGGTCGTTATCTCCCATTACCTTTAATTATCATTAATTTCTTGTTTCAGTTGATGGTGATTGCAATTGCATTCGTTCCACCAAAAGGTACCTTAATCGGTAGTGATGTTACATTTTTCTATGCTACGTATCCTATTGTTACCATTTGTCTTTTTTGTCTTTGTATCAGCTACTACTTCATTTGGAGATACACATTACCAAAATTTGGTAAATATGTCCATCGTGAACTTGTTTACCGTCTAGAAAACGGTGAAATGGGTAATACTATTGTCAAGGTTAAACTTCAAGATTTAGAAGAATGGGATATTAAGCACCAAACTAATGACTCTGGGATTGGAATACAAATTCCAGAAGATGGAGAGGTGAACAAGGTACTCGCAGCAAGTGTTTGATCGACACCCAAGAACTAATAATGATTTTATAGCTTTTTATCAACATCCATACTTTTCTAAATAAAAACGGTAAAAAATTTCAACCGTTTTTTAAAGATAAGCTAACCTTTATCGTAAACCAAAGGGATTATGCGTTTCACATTTTATTGCTAAAATTATTGTATCATATAAACATTTCAGTAGATATATATAGTTTGAGGTCTCGGGGAGCCCAGCTAAATCAATTAAATTGTTTTCAATCACAATTGAACACTTTAGTTTGCAGTTCTCTGTTGTTTACTGTTAAGGCGAAAAATCTAAGATTATAAAGAAAATTAGTATTGTGACACAGTGCTGAACAAAGAATTGTGCAAGCTTCATCTGCACAAACAGAAAAATATCTTAAACTACTACGTAACAAAACGTTGCATTTCTTTGGCTTACGCATATAATCAATCATAGTTGGAGTGTACTTTTTTTTTACTATTAGTTCCTTATTTATGTGGTGTGCTGAGCATTTGAAAGTTTGTAGATTTATTTTTTGTTGTTGACTCTTCTCAACAATTGAACCCATGGTCTTCAAACAAAAGATGCCGCTGAGTCCACAAAAGCAGTATGATCATGACCCAATTGACTATCAGTACTCCCAGGATATGAACAATATAACTAGATCCCTATTCCGGGAAAGAAACTCCGATGGTAGGAAGTTAAAGCGTTATCTATCCCATGTTAGGATTATCGAAGATTCTAAGTTCCCTAGCTCCAGACCTCCCCTAACTAGTGTTAAAACCAACAAAAAACATAGGCTTTTGATTTTGAGCGTTGATCTATCGGGAAAAATTGAGTTGCACAAGGCAAAGCAATCATCAAATAACATTGTTCAAATTGGCCGGACGTGGGATTTTGAAGAGCTTGTGAATACCCAAGTGGATGAAGAAACTCCAACTGGTTTCATTTTTACTATGTCTAAAGATTATTATTGGGAAACTAATACTACAAAAGAGAGAAGTACTTGGTTAGCTTCTTTAAGCCACGGTCCTCCTATCAATTATGATCCTGCAATTGATGATTCACTAACACTTGAGAAAAAGATGCTTCAGCATTTAGAGAGGCTCCAATATAAAAAAATACAGTCTCTAGATAATGTAGAATTATCTCTTTCCACGTCGGTCAGTCAGTGTAATGCGGTTGATCCTATTATTGATGCTATTTTGTTCAACACAAACAATATTAATTTATTTGTTGAAACCACTAACAAAAAACTATTGAAAAATGAACTTTGCGACTATTTACATATTCCTTCTTCTTAAATTGTTCTTTCACAATTTAAAATATTGTTAACTACACAAAAATTTTTCTACCTCAATTTAATGTCAAAGACATTTTGCCTGCCACTCATTTGCATGACACCCATTTTTCAAAGTTTAACCAGTTGGTTTGCACGTTTGACAATTCCTCGTATACAAACTCTTTTTCATGGATCTTAAATACTTTAAATTCCTGAATAAAAAATCAACAAAATAAACCAAGAAGTTTTCTACGTTTTCTTCTTCATTAATACCATCGTTCAGTGTATATTATTTTACTTTATGGCAGCGACAATCTCCAAATCTCTTGTGAGGCTTTTATCAACATCAAAAGATCCTAGCTACATTTCTGATGATCAGCATCATAAATGAGTTCAAAATAAGGAGTTATAATTTTTTTTTATCAAGTTTATAGTCAACAGATTAAGCACATTTGAAAAAGTAAAGAATTTAGAATTTTACTGGATAAACTGCTGATTGTAAAATGAAGAAAAATCTCAAAATGATGATTCTTGAGGTTTACACAGTTTTCGAGTTTAGCAATAGTTTTCCTGATTAAAATTCTCGTAACTTCACATCAAGGTTAGAGAAGACTTTGGCAGGCAAAGTTATAATTTTTCAGCTCAACGTAATTGTTTTCCACTACTCGCTGATGAACCTAATTTATTATGATCTCAATTCATTCTTTAGTACGCTCGAAAGGAAAAGTTAATTAAATTAGTTAACTGAATAATGAAATATAAATAATGAAATATAAATAATGAACGAGGCTGTTGATGCAACAGGAAAAATCACCAAACTTGCAGCTCATCGAAAAAGTCGAAACTCTTATCATATTTTGTGACATTGCTAGCCACAAGGTTTCTTATTTGATCCATCATATTTGGAGGACCACAAGCAGTTATACCAATGCTAGAAGCTGAGCTTGCACTGATTTCATGATCAAATATTTCAGGTAATAAAGGTCTACCATAATTAATCTCAATCGAGCTTGATTCAAATAAAATAGCCTTTTCTTGATCCGAACTTTTACATTCAGCATCGGTAGAAGATTCTACATCAGACCCTGCAAGTAATTGTGATGAGTCAATAAAACCACCTTCACCAGTTTCTTTTGTAATGTACACTGAAATTGGAATTTTGACATGCTGTAACAAAGAAGAGTAACCTTTCGCCATTGCTAAAGTAGGAAGAACCCAAATCAGTTTACCATTTTTAACTTCTGATGCAGTATCCAGCATACCGGGTGATCCTGAACCACCTGCAAAAATCAATGTTTCATCCATTTTTCTCACACCAGAGTTACCGATCGCAGGGTAAGGACCCTCAATACATATTTTCCAGCTAATTGGTTTCTTAGTGTCTTTGACACGTCTCCAAAGGTATTTTGTTAAACCCTTCTTAACTTTGATGTATGCATAAATTTTGTCTTCTTTGCAGACAACAGTAAAAGGGTGACTTTGCCAAAATAGCCATCCACCAAAATATAAAAAGGCAAATTGACCAGAAGAAGTTGTCCACCATTTAGGCCTTGTAGTGACAATTTGAATAAGCTCCTCATCAACCACAGTTAGGGTAGCAGTCCTATAACCAAACCCAGCCATTCTTACAATACGCACCGCTCGGTCGAAACCCCAAACAGCGATTGCAGCTACAAGCCATTCACACCAACCAAGATCTACGCAATGGTACCAGCACATTGCTATAAATCCGACACCCATCAAAATATGAAGATTAAGGAATATCTCATAATAATTTTTCCTGATTGCATGGAAGGCAAAAGCACTCATTACACAAGCAAGAACAGTAGCTGAAACGCCTGCTTGTAAATACAATTGGCGGCTTAATCTTCCTTTAAAAGAACTTCCCAAAATTTCAGTATATACGGCGGAATGAATAATTGCATCAATGCACATCCAAATTGCAACAGTTTTATGGAAGTGAAGAAAAGTGGTGTATGACCAACCGGTGATATACATCAAAAAGTTGTTTCTACCAGCAAATAATACAATCAACGGCACCATACCAAAAGCCATGATTCCTGATCTGTAAGCCAGAAACTCTGTCCATGTTCTCATATCATCATCGAAATAATAACTTCCTTCCTTAATATGGTATGGTGAACAATAGATACCAACATGCAGAGCAAAAAGTAAGAAATCTAGAGAAAATTGAATTCTGTTTGGAACCAAAATCGAAAAATATTTCCATCCATAATCAGTACTATATCTGCCATTTGGGGCAACAGTGGGATAAATAATATACTTCTGACAAATTTTTGCAAATTTCGTCTGGTTGATGATTTTAGTGTAACCTGTAGCCCTTGCGAGGGTGTAGAGACCACCAATGATTGAAAAGAAAGCGAAAAAACCAACAACACCAACTGCAAACCAAGTAGAGTTATCAACCTCTGAATAGTATGTTCTGATACCTAGAATTGTTGTTTCACCAGCGCTTAGGTCTGGCAAAGTTGGGTAGTAAACTGTGATTGCCTTAGAGGAATTTCCGTGGTGAGGTTGGTAGTATGCTGTAGCGTTTTCATATTGCTTCTTGAAATAGTCTACATCATAAGTAGCGTTACTACAGTATGAGACAAACTGATCATAAATGTTGTTCATGATTTTTTTATCATAGTTTGCGTATTCAAAAGCACAATACAGGGCAGTACCAATGGCAGGAGGGTAAGCACATAATGCTGATGGGGTGCTCGAACTGGAACTACCCCCTTTATTACCATGACCACCTTTCGAGCTGCTGGTAGCACCGTCACCATACTTCCAACTGAATTGTGTGCTTATAATGGTAGAACAAGTAGAGAACTCTGCAGCACCATTACCAACGCGCAAAGTTGTCCACTTGGAACGAGCGTACGCTGATTTCAAAAAGAACAACCAAGTAAAAAAAAATAACAACTTCATCACTTATCTTTTTATTGCAGAAAAGCCAAGAGCACATGCCAAGATTCAATGGAAATATCTTCTCTTTTTATGTAAGAAGTGATTCCTTCATATAATCTTTTTACGGAAATATCGTTTAATTGTAAACATTTGAAAAGATTTGATTTGTTGATAATGGAGAATTGTGTTGGTCCTTGCAAAAAAGTTATTGGTCTGTTTATTTATTAAATAATCACCCTAATTTTGAAACAGGAACGTTCGATTTGTATTTCGGTTAACTCTACTTCGCACTGTTGGATAAAAAAATAAGGCCCTGAGCAATAGCACTTACATAGGGTCTCACCAGTTAAATTTTGAAATCACTTTATTAAAGGTTGTGCAACGATGCTTTCAATTCAAAATACCAATTGTTACTGCTTGTCATTAGATTTGTTATTGGCGTTCACATGGGAAACACTGGTGTTTCTGAAACTCACAACGTCCCGCACCTATTAAGTTCTTCCGCTCTGCATTGCGCGAAAAGGATTTGGAACCGCAGATCCTGAACAATAGCACAATAGGCTTTCCGCGCATCGGCAATTACAAGTGGCAATATCATCAGGTTTTTGTATGTCCGTTAAGTTCCAGTGGGTGTAACCCTGCAAAACAATAATGTAAACCTATGATCGTGAGGGTCCATTTGAGAAAAATTCACCAAAAGATAGCAGCCGCAAAAAGTCGCTTTTGAAATAGATGCGTCAGTGTAAATGCATTCCTATAATCATTTCGTAAACGTTGTCTTGGCAGCAGTTCAATCCTTTTGTCTTCCTCAAAGTCCGTTAAATGCGATCAATACCGAAAATTTTGTGCCTTAACGAAACGAGTACAATATTATTGACTTAAGAAAATAACTGGCGTGTGATCTTCGGGCCGATAACTTCTGCACTACATTTAGCTGGCACTCCCAATCGCCATTGATGTTCGCATCTCTTGTCACTGGTTTATTATGTCGAAAAAGGAGTTAGTGGACATAAATTCCTATGTAACAATAATACAATGCCAATCAGCACAGGCACTGCCACTTCCTCCATTAGATTGCTCTTTACCAATGCCAATCGGTAACTTTATTGAGACCCAGAGGTTATTTCATAAACCAAGGCAAAACAGGCTCCAAGAAACGCAAAAAGAAATTACTGAATACTGAAGCACAGAAAAGCTAGCTAAACTGAAAGCTCGGTGGTTTGTGAACAGTCATCAAACAATGTGTGGCTTTTCTAAAAAAAAATACTTGTTAAATGGACTGATGATCCAAGCCTGGACTGATTCTCGAGGCTAGACTGTAAGGGAAATAAAAGATTGCACTACAATAGCTCTTATTGTTCAAATTACTCGGCTAATCTTTTTGAGGAGTAAAGTCATAATTGATGCCACCACTTAATAAATGCACAATAAAAGGAATGTTGAGGGAAAACCAAATTTTTTACGATGCAAGAGACATTCGTAACCAGAGTACGGCAAAATCGATTAAGTTTTGAAGATTTTCTGTTATTCTTACATTCAAATGCTGATAAGCAACCAGGGCCTGCATTTGAGGTCCATTTAATAATTATGTCCCAGAAAACAAAAAACTTATATTATAACCTTGTCCTATTTGAAAGCACCACTTAGTCTTCTGTGTCCTGACTCTAAGCAAGTAATTTTTCAAGATAAAAGATTCAGTGCATTGAATTTTGAAACAAGAAATGAAATTTGCGAAGCAAAGTCCAGTCCCAAAATATACACGAGCTATGCATTTTGTTTGGTTTATGGCACATAGTAAGGAGAAATGGCATTTATCTCAATTACAAGTGGCGCGTTAATCATGGAGAGAGCGGTGGTGAGACTTTGCTTGTTGACCAAATTTAGCGATTGAAGGGAAGTGCCACTGAATAGAATATGATAAGACTAAAAGTTTTTTCCTATTGTGAGAAATTCTAACAGCCCTTATGATAAAGAAGGGTCTATGGTTTGTATTGGTAATTTGCTTGTATGTTGGCTGTAGTGAAGTTGTACCAGGGGTTCAAAATTAATGTAACGCACTTCAAAAATTGACTGAGCCAAGAACGATCCTAGGAAGAGTAGCTGATAAAGAGAGTGCCTCTGCCAGGATTTGCTGAGTCAGTGGTTATGAATGTTATAATTGTAGCACAGTAATTGATCTATCTAATACCTCGGGGCTTCCATGGGCTCAGTAACTTTGCTATAGGAGAAAAAAATGATTGAAAATAAAAGATCACAAAACTATAAGTCAGCACCTCCTTTCACAATAATATACAATTATTCCACTCCATTGATATCCTGTGGCAACCTCAACTAGCGAAAAAAACAAATGATTTGTGATTGTTACAAGTAGAAATTTCAATTATAATATTCGTTCTTTGGTAATTTTGCTGGAAAAACAGAATGTGTACATTGCCATCATTGTCAACCATCTAGCTTTGAATATTGTTCTTGCTCGTTTCCAAAAAAAACTCGCATATTAATGATCTTAGCTTGAGCATGTTACATCATAATCTGAGCATTCTGCAAACATCTTGAGAATATGATTGAAAGGTGATCTTCTTCCAAATTGTGCAAATCTTTTGTTTAAGTTGTTTTCAAATAAAGATTCCGTTGATCATATTAGTGCGCCATATAATTCAAGCAGGCCTTGTTATTACTAGCTGTGAGCGATATTGACGCCAAAATCTGCATCCTAAAATTCGTTCTCAATTCAAAATCAGTGGAGAAAAAAAAGCGCATCCCTCAATGCATTGAGTTCCCAACATGAAAGCTGTGTAATCTCTTGGAGCAAACGCAGCATTATTGGTATAATCTGTGTATGTATTGGGGAGGCTATTTGATTTATGCCACAAATTTTCCAAACTGAAATACTTTGAGAGTATAGTCGCCACTTCAAATCTTATAAACATGGTACCCTGGATTGGAAATATGCGCTTCACGCTTTCGTGTCTTGCGTACTAAAGTAAAAACGGGGTTTGTGTTCTACAGCATTCAGATTAGGAAGTTCGGCGATCATTCTCGCATTTGAATCTTTTAAAGCCAGTGATAAAGAGAATGTTGACTCACCACACGTTTTTTGTGTATATATCATATAGTGCGTAGAAATTCAACAGACATTGGGTAAATTTATTGACTTGAGAGTAACTGAATTGGAAGCAAACGATATCATAAATAGCTAGTTACCTTTTAATGAACCGAAAAAGTGAGGTAAGGACAGTTAAGACAAAGATAGTAATATATTTGTAATGAGCTCAAGAATAGTTCATTAAAGAATATACTCATGCCAATGCTATGTGCCAAATACCAGCATTTATACCTAAGATTCAAAATGAAGATTTCAACTTCTATTGATACAGAAATTAGAAAATTACATCTCAAGTTGTTTTTTGTACCCTCTGTAGCATACAATCAACGTAATACATCATTTGACGATATATGAGTACAGCTATATCCGAGAAAAATATGCATTACTGTTAAAGACACACTGAGAAACAAGAAAAGTAAATAACCTTGCAATTGAGTTTTCTGAAATATCTCTTCTACTATCTTAAAATAAATGTTTATAGCTTTGACAATTGCAATGCCGTTCCTTGTGTCTTATCCCGACATCTTCACCTCCATATCTCCATTTCCAACATATCACACTATCACTGGCACATTAAGAATGCCTTTATAATCCACATACACAAGAAGGAATTCCGTGTACCGCAGAGGCCTGTAAGTTTGAAAAGGCCTGGAAAAGTTATGTGAGCAATACAGGCTGGATTGAAGTGAATTTTTCATACAGCATGAAATCGGTAACATATGGACTATCTTAAGCAACGATTATGTAAAATAACAACCGCATATTAAGTTCGTTTCCAAACCTGCATAGCTTAGAATAATACTTCTGCTTAAATACAGATGATGAATTGTCAAAGATCTGGCCATTTAGCTCGTCCGGAAACTATCAGTTTGTTAAAAAAACACGAGATTGAATGACGTTTCGCTATTTGGACTTGAGAAATCATTTAATGAAGTAGTTTAAAATTGAGATGTAGAGATCAGGTTCACAAAAATTTAAGTGACAGCTTATTATCTCCCATTTTTAAAGCTTAATAATCCAAACTTTTTTTCAAGTTGATGAAACAAAGTCAATGTCTGTCATCGGTAAACTTGATTGAGATTTTTATTTAGTGAATTATACTTACATAGCATCCCTGGAAAATTGAGGGTTCCAACTTCGAGATTTGAGTTTTGGATATTGTATCATTACCATTTTACTCTGCTAAAACTGAAACGAGTTCTCGGCCTCCACATAAGAACAGAAAAGAATGCATGAGACAAAAGAAACCGGCAGATAATAATGGAGAGTAAATTGATGTTGCTTTCGATAAATCTTCTAAAATAGCAACACCTTATTTAAAAAACAACCGCTTGTTTTATTATTGGTATTCTCGAAAAGTTTTAGATTAAATTAAATGAGGTAACGTTATATGATTGTTTTGACTTTCTCCTTTCAGTATCCCAAAGATACTCTCATAGTGTATGATGTGACAAGTAATAAACAGACCACCAAACATATGTAATGCAAAATGTAAACCATAGCCAAAAGGTCCATTTGAATATGTGATTCGTCGTCAACAGGAGTGTAAAAGGCAGTGATGTAGAGTAATGAAGTCGCAGGTGGTAAGCAAAAGTTAACATTTGATACGAAATAAAGAATGTCGTCTCCATAAAATAGTCCACCTAGACTTAGTTTTGCATTAAAAGCACACCCAATGACAGGTGACAAAAATAGTCTAACAAAAACAATTGAAACAGGCACTTTCCAGAGACCATTAGGCAACTTTTCCAATTGCAGTCTGCCAATTGTAGCACCCAATAATAAAAGTCCTAATGGAACCTCTGCAGCAGCAAGGTAACTTGCAGTATCCATTAAAAACGACAAAGGTGGGGCTTTATCTGGTGCAGGAGTAATAAACGCTTGAGGTGTAACGACAAATAGCGCTTGTGTCCACGGTATCATACAAATAATGATGGACAAAATGATTGTAATGGAGGCAGTTTTCAAAGTAGCCGAAATACAAAATCCAGTAATATTTTTGCATAACTTCCAATAGTTTACTGATGACAAGAATTTAGGGATAAACAGCAGTTTTCCAAAAAATGTTAATGTCGCCATTTCATATTTGACAATCATTGGAACCGCTTCGTCGTTTGGTGTGTCTTTTTCAATTTTGTCGAATTTCGAATAAGCTTGAACAATATCCTTCATTGACTCTGGTGCATCATTTACTTGATCATTTTCTAACAATTCTTGAGGCATTGAAGTGATCTTAGATAATGGCGCCAGCGACATTGAACTGGCATTGGATGCCGTAGATTTCAGATTGCGGAAACGGCCACTGTTCTGCTTGCGAAGGTAAAGGTCGCCAGCTTGCTGAGCTAAAGCTGCACTGTGTGTGCTTCCACTTGAGTTAATGGAAAACAAATCTCCATCGTTGTTTCCTAAAATACTATCACATAAAGGTATAGTTTCAGGAACTGTTATATTCGGACTACTAATATTCGATTTGATTGGATTTTCGTCCTCGGTACTTGATAGAGATAGCTCGTTATCAATTTCTGCTTCGACTATTTCCTTTTCAAAATCCATTTCAATCAACTTGTATGCACCAAGATTGAAGTGCACTATCATTTGCATCGTCATATATATCATTACGTAAGAGACACCCTTGTCCAAATTTGGGAAGATGGTTGCAGACGACTCCATAGTCTGCAAATACGCAATTGGCAAATCGGTGATGTTGGGCAACATACCACAGCACAACAAGCCACCCCACCAGTTTCGCGGACATCCTGCAAGAACCCCAAAGGCAAAACATAGCAAAGCGCCACCTCCCATGATGAACAAGGACACAATGACAATAGTACCTATTTGCGCAATGTCAGTGTTGTGGATGTTTGAGACAATATTTGAGAACGCTAAACACGGAATTAGCACATGCATGGCAATCATCGCAATGTTCTTTGACGTCTCAACTGTAAGGATATTTTTCTTAGCTAGGTATATACCAATCCCTATAATAAGGTAGATTTTGAAAATAGGTTTCACCGCAATGTAGATAACCTCTCCTAATGGTAAGCCCATCTTATCGCCAAAATTTAAGAAAAAATGGTGAACACAAGTTCTATCTTCAGATAAAAAGAAAGTGCCATTGAAATACCATTCTATTTCTCTGGTTCAATTCCAGCTTCTGTTCCATTATTGCATTTGCCCTTCTCCCTATTTCATTTCCGCATGCTAATCTAGGTCGATAGCCATACTGGGACGTGCATAGTATGATTGCTTTCTTGCACACGCCACGTGGTACCTTTGGGCTATGAGAACATTTGTGGAAGTAAAAGTCACAAGCTTAAGCCAGTTGTAATAATAAGGGATAACACAGCTTTGTGGAACCCTGTAAGAGTCAGCAGCAAAGTTAGTATCGTCGGGAACCGGTGTGCACAGATTACAGTGGCCGGCAACGTTTAGGCTGCCACGCAAGTGAGTTTCAGATACGCTACAAGACAGAGTAGAGATCAGTGGTGATGAGATTGGGCTTCACGGCCAGTACCTATGCATTATCGCCAAATGTAGTGCCGCCGCTGCCCGACAGGTTTTTCGCACATCTTGGGGCTTTCATCTGCCCCTGCGACGTAGTGCAAAGCTGGGATCACATTAGTCATTTTTACCTTTCTCAGGTCAAGCATATCCATGGGCTGCCACAAGTTTGGCTTTAGATCGGTTTAAAGGCACGTCTTCAACGCATCCTGTTTCTAGTATGGTCACTCAGCCGTATCTGGTTGCAAAATCACGTAGGCCAAATTGAGCTGCTTTTCGGCTAGTACATTGTTGCGTGCTCTTGCAAGTGTAGCACATACAGTTTCCTCTCCACTGTCTGCTTAGTGTGGTAAACAGAGCAGTCCCGCTGGGTGATATACATCTGTTGGATTTTACTGAGCTGGAGCACTTTAAAAAAGAAGCGTCTCTGTTGTTCCAGATGAAACTTTTTAGAGCATTTTCGTTGGAAAAAGCATCCCATGCAGGGCCTTCTGGGTTTCGTTCGCGGTGGGCGAATAGTTGTTATAAGATGAATCGGTTAAATTGCTTCTGCGCAGGAGGAACATTGCATCTGGAAGATTGGCTAATAACGTTAGATGAAGGAACCAAGAATCACTATTTCTCAGGTCTGCATCGATTTTGGCATTTTTTTACTTTGGCCATGCGATAAGTGACATATAAATGTGTTGCAAGTTGCCCCTGCTATACTTAAATTGCTGCACTACTGATCTTAAATAAAGCATGTGTTCGCGTGCTTTAATGTTACTATGTCTTACTGTCGTGCTGTTATTTGAGAGCCGTATGACATAGCTCAATGCCTTTGCAAAATGTAAACTTATTAAATCGTACGCGAAGCGCTTTCAACTGTATAACATTCATGTATCTGTTTTGCATGACAATTCTCGGTGTAAGCTCTGTGTTATTGTATTGGTCAAAGGCTAGCTCTGTGATTGGATCTCTGGGTTTCGAAAGTTTTCCGATGTTGGTAATAAACTTAAGAATCGAAATTACATAGTAAAACGGTAAAGTAATTGCTATGCATACTTTCCTTCTAGTGAAATTTTAATACAATAAGTAAAGTAGTTTGAAAGGAAACAATTTCCTGATTGATGTTAACTGGATAAAAGGTACTGAAGATCAATTGTTGAATGCATTAAATGCATGATTATGACTATCAACAGAGATATTTTATTGTTTCATGAACACCATAGGTAACTATATGTTATCGAATGAGGTAATCCAATTTAGTGGCTTGAAACAGTTGATAAGGCTCAATCTAAGTATTGATTTTTGAGTATAGTTTTTATCAACTACACAGGCTACTTTTATAGAGTAACAGTTAAAATAGAATAAATCCAGAATTTATTGCCCAAACCATTGATTATAAATGAAGTATAAAATAAATATAAAGTCAAATATGACGACGGTCCATATTTTTTTGGAATAAATGATTAGCTGATTAGATAGTTTGATTAGACATCAGCTATCTTTTGTATTGCATTTGACTTACTTAGCGATATCTAATTTATGTAATTTGACATTAATTCTCAACAGAATCTTATTGTTACTTTGCATGTTTTATGCTTAGTTAACATTATGATGAACATAGATTTTATCATATTCAACATTACATGTAACTCTCTGTTGTTATGCACACTAACGTACTATATGAGTTACATGGTTAACTTAGTATATGCGGCATATTAGTGATCATACGTTAGTAATATGTGTGTTGTAGTTTATACTCCAACATTAAACATTTTAATTAATAACTGAGCAATACTTGATTATCACTTATTTTGACATCTAATAACATGAATGTTTACATAAAAAAATGATCTAGAAACTATTTTTTTTTACTATAAATAAAATGTTTATTTAACTTCATAGTTTAGACTTCCTGTCTACATTTTATAAGCAATTATATACTAATTTCACTACTGCTCAGTATATACACAAATTCCTAGATATTTATACTAATTTGGACTTGATGGTTTAATGAGCTAATGTAGACAAGAATCTAATATTAACTCTTAATATGTTCGTATGACAAATATCATATGATTCATGTCGTAAAATGACATTCATGTATTAATGCTCAGCTTATTACATGAGTAATGCATATTTACGAAATCTTTAACATCTTATTGTTATTCTGCATGTATTATGCTCAGTCAGTATTTTGATGTACAAAGCATTCATCAATTGTTTGTCAATGCTCATCATATACCTAATATAGTAATGTATAACAAATCCAAAGTATAAAACTAAACCGTTAATTTTAAAGTAAATATAAAATAAATATTAAGTCAATTATGACAACTATTTATATTGTTTCGGATCAAGGGATTTGTTTCTTGATTGATAAGACTAAGGTCACGAATGACTTCGGCAATTATTTACATCACCGACACACTATGGTTTATCTGTAAATAATGGTCGTATTTATGTCTTATGCTCATCATTAACAAATCTCTGTAATATTTTATTTTAGCTTATTAAAGCTTATTAAATAACAATGTATCTTTAATTGTTTGTCAATGCTCATCATATACCTAATATAGTAATGTATAATTAGTTATCTTCGACAAATTTTGAGAAATAGTATTCATACTATTGTGAAAGTAAAGAATAATGCAAATTTTTTTTATAAAAGTTTTGAAATTAGATTAGCGGCTGTAAATAAAACCTTTTTTTTCCAGCGCAAAAATTTTACTTTTAGCCAAGTGGTTCAAAGCAAGTTAAAGGGGCTAGTTGGCAGGGGTTCAGAAATGACCTCCAGCAAAATATCAAATTTTCCACACCATAGATTCAGATAACAGAAGGCGCAGAAGACATCTTATTGGTTTGGTTACAAGTATTAAGGCTTAATAAGATGCCAACACAACCTCATTAATCATTCAAATAATTATGAGTAGGGAGAACTTTCGTTATGTGCTATATCTCAAACCGATAATAAGTTCAGATTAAGGGAAAGTGGTGAAGCTGGATCAAAACTGAGTGTCTGTTACTAATGGAAGCACCGGAGCATTGACATCATTGTGATTTTTTCCGAAAGAGTTTTCCCTTTAACCATATTTTAGCCAGTTGTCGTAAAAGCTAGTTAATGTCACGTTCAGAGTAACAGCTCTAATGGAGGCTCTTCACATCTGTCACAAGAGAAGTGCTTTTCCTATAACAATATTTTAGTAATTCTATCCATTTCACAAACCCAAACCTAATTTCAAAATTTGTGCTAAGGAGAAATGAAGGCTTGCGGAGGTTGACATTGAGTTTTGACAGCGTAGACCAAAAAGTGTCTCTAAAATTGCTTATAGGCTTGCTAATTTACTTGTTAAAATTAAGAAAAAATTAAGCTCAGTGCAAGTTGAGTAAAAGTTATTAAAAATGCTTTTAATGAGTAACATTTAAACTTCTGGTTATACTTATTTTATTGCGAAAAAGATCGGCAAAAGTACGTCGGCAATTAAGTTTCACAGGATTTTGAAAAGATTCAAAAATACTATTTAACGTACTTCAAGTACGTCAAAAATTTCGTTCTTATCATTAAGAGAACTCAGAACGTGAAGACAGAAATGAAGTTCTTGTTAAGGGACCCTAGAATTGTGTATCTGACTTGCCGAAATTAAAGCGCAAGCAATGCCACAACAATATTGACCAACATGTACAGAACAATGACTACAGTGTCATGAGACAGTTTCTCATGTTCAAATATCATGTCCGTTCAAGGCTACCCATCAGTCAAATTGAATTAAATTAAAAAAATAGATAAAGTTGGTGAGTAAATATAGTCTCAGTCTAGTAAAAAGTTAAAGGGAATATCTCTTGAAACCTGATTGAGATTCAACATCTTCTTCAACCAAAAGAGAATCATCGGAAATTTCTTCCTTTTGAACACGTAGAGTTGGTTTAGTGAAACTTTTCAAAGGTTCAAAACCCCATTTAGCGAGCATATTCTTGTCTTCTTCCCAGCCGGTACACATAGTGGTCAACATCTTCTTACCAGTGAAAATGGCGTTACAACCAGCCATGAAGCAAAGGAATTGCTCAGTTTCCTTCATTGTGTATCTACCTGCGGCCAAACGAATGATAGACTCTGGCATGACCAATCTAGCCGTTGCAACAGTTCTGAGGATTTCGTCAAATTGAAGCTTTTTGCCGCTCTTTTCTAAATCGGCATGCATTGGAGTACCCTTGATCGCAATCAATCTGTTGATTGGCAAGCTTTCTGGATGCTTTTCCATGGTCGCCAAGGTGTAAAGGAACCCAATGTGGTCGTCTTCAGTTTCACCAAGACCCAAAATACCACCAGTGCAGGCACCGATACCGACCTTTTGAACGTTGTCAATGGTTTTTAACCTGTCATCGTAAGTTCTGGTTGAAATGACGTTAGGGTAGTGTTCTCTGGAGGTATCGATGTTGTGGTTGTACGCGGTCAAACCCGACTCCTTCAAGGACTGCAGTTGGTCCTTTTCAATCATACCAAGGGTGACACAGCTTTCCATACCCATGTCGTTGACCGCCTTAACCATCTCCCCAATCCTCTTGAGGGCACTTTTACGACCCTTCATTTCTCTCCATGCGGAACCGAGACAAAACCTAGTGGAGCCGTTTGCCTTGGCTTCCCTTGCGGCCTCAATGACAGCGTCAACAGGCACCATCTTCTCCGCCTCCACTCCGGTGTTGTACCTGGAAGACTGAGCGCAGTACTTACAGTCCTCTGTGCAACCACCAGACTTGATGTTCATCAACGTGCACAACTGGATCTTTGTGGGATCATTGAACCTTCTGTGCTGGGTCTGTGCCGAGAAGACCAGTTCCATGAGCGGAGTGTGGTAGATCTCTTTGATCTCCTCCTTGGTCCAGTCGTGAACCGGCTTTTCGACACTTTTAGCAAACTGCAAGATGTTAGATGGGTATCTCTGTGTGGTAGCATTAGAAGCCAACGTTCTAATGAACTGCAATCTTGATAACGACATTACGATTACTGTTTCGAATAATTTTGGTGAGGACACTGGAACAAAATGCAGGAAAGTTTGCAATACCAACAAGTAAAACAGGGACCACCAATCTTGAGTCTGCCATTTCCCTATACAACGTTTTTCCTCTCATGAGCGTTTCGCTGTGGGCCAACAAAATTGTCAGCGTGAATCATCTGGAGTCATTTCTTTAAATCGAGGAAAAGTGAAAAAATGCTCAGCGGCTTGCAATTACGGCGCTGAGCAGTTTCATATCATAAGCTATGGCTTTAGACCGCAACATAGAAATGAGCAGGTGGCCAAGCGGAATGCACAGCCTGTAGTGAGGCACCCGTCTTCTAGGCACCTGGCTGAAACAGCTATATTAATTACATAGTTTCCCATGCTATCCGAGATCAAACTCATCCTCAAACACAGCCTCAAGAGCCAGATTCACGGCACCGTGAGGGATTAATGACAAGCGCTAGGAGTGAGCACCAAGATGTCGGTGAAAACGCACGAGCATAAACACCACTGCATTGGCATTTGCCCTTGAGGAAAAGGTATTTGTAAAGAAGATAGAAAATCGAAATGATTGGAGTTTATACATGACATTATCAACACTTTTGTTTTTCCCGGCGCTTCCACCGCAAAAAGGCATTTTTTGTGTGTGTTTGGTGAAATCTATTTTTGCTTAGCAAATTAACGCACCCATTAGAACGGCTACCCGCGTGCTTTCCAAACAAGAAAGCAGAGATGTGGGTGGTACCGGGGCTTTAGTTTGTAAACAGTGATTGCCATTACACAAATCGGTGCGTTTACGTGTTTAAGAGTATAAATACGATAAAGTCCCTCAAAGCGGATCGCTTTGAAAGCTGCATGTGTATATATAGGCGATAGGATTCCCACCGCTTGGAAACAAAGCTTGGACATAAACAATTTTTTAGTTCAGTAGACCTTGCTTTCATCAAGCTTAAACAATGAGTGAGGATACTGCATCCATTGACTCCAATGTCCAAACGGACGTTAAAGAATTTAACCCAATCGACGATGCAGAGGCACAGAACAGAGACGACAACCTCTCGCAACATTTATCCAGAATTTTGTCCACGCCTGAGGGTGTCGACAGGATTGCGTCGCTTGCCAGAGTTCTTTCTACGAAGACCAAGGCCGATTTAGACCACTTTGAAATCAACCCCGACAACTTCGACTTGAAGCTGCTTTTGAAGTACCTCCATGATAAGTCCGACGAGCAGGGTATTGAGTCGGCGTCTTCTGGTGTTGCTTTCAAGGACTTGACTTGTTGGGGTATCGATGCATCCGCTGCTTATGGTCCTTCGGTCACCGAAATGCTCAGAGATGCCTGGAAATGGCCTGCAAAGTTCTTTAAGAAGAACAACCAGCTGCAAAGAAAGATCATCAAAGACTTTATGGGAATCATTGAGCCTGGTGAGTTGGTGCTAGCATTAGGTAAACCTGGTGCCGGTTGTTCCACTCTGCTAAAAGCCTGTGCTGGTGAAATCGAAAACTTCACCAAGGTTGAAGGTGAGTTCTCCTACGATGGATTGGATCAAGAAGAAATGATGAAAAAGTACAAAGGATACATTGTGTACAACCCCGAGCTTGACTTTCACTTCCCATACATTACTGTCAAGGAAACTGTTCAATTTGCCTTAAGAGTCAAGACTCCCGCCTTGAGAGTGGATGGCATGTCTAGAGAGGAATACGTTGATAACATGCTTAGACTATGGTGTACTGTGTTTGGTTTGACACACACATACTCCACTAGAGTGGGTAACGATTTTGTCAGGGGTGTCTCTGGTGGTGAAAGAAAAAGAGTTTCTATTGTTGAAGCTTTATCCATGGGTGCATCGTTTTACTGTTTCGATAACGCAACCAGAGGTTTGGATGCTTCTACTGCATTAGAATTTACTCAATGTTTGAGAACTGCAACTAACATGTCAAACTGTGGTGCGCTTGTTGCTATCTATCAGGCAGGTCAAAATATTTATGATTTGTTTGATAAAGTCACCGTTGTGTACAAGGGTAGACAAATTTACTGGGGTCCTGCCAAGGATGGTGTTGCATACTTTGAGAGAATGGGTTACGTAAAACCAAGTAGAATGACAGCTCCGGAATTTTTGACTGCCGTTACCTCACCTTCTTCAAGACAAGTTAAGCCTGGTTACGAAAATAAAGTTCCTGACAGTGTTGAAGAGTTTGAAGAATACTGGACTGCTTCACCTGAATATGCTGCTTTGCAACATCAATATAACGACTTTATTGCCAACCACAATGCTGAGGAAACCAAAGCTAGACTCGCCTTAGCAACTTCCCAAAGAAAGCAAAGCGGTCAAAGAAAGAGGTCGATTTTTACCGTTACTTACTTTGCACAATTGAAATATTTGATTATTAGAGGATTTCAAAGAACGAAGGGTGATTTTACTTATACTATGGTTTACTTGTCTTCATTTTTGACAAAGGGGTTTGTTGTTGGTTCAATGTATTATCATATTCCGAAATCGACTGTCGGTGCTTATAACAGAGGTGGTATGTTGTTCTATTGTTTACTTTTCTGTGCTTTAACTTCTCTTGCTGAAATTGCCAACTCGTTTGCCAATAGAAGAATTCTTGTCAAACAGAAGTCCTACACAATGTATCATTTGTCTGCAGAAGCATTACAAGAAATGATTACAGAATTACCAACAAAAGCTGTTGCTGTTATCATTTTAGCATGTACTTCCTACTGGATGCCTAATTTGAAACACACAGCTGGTGCCTTCTTTATGTTTATGCTTTTCTTGTTAACCATTCAACAATGTATGTCATTCATTTTCAAATTAGTTGCTACTTTAACTAAAGATGGTACTACTGCGCATGCTGTTGGTGGTTTATGGGTTTTGATGCTTTGTGTTTATGCAGGTTTTATGTTGCCATTGCCAAAGATGCATCATTGGATCAAATGGATCCACTACTTGAATCCTATGTTTTATTGTTATTATTCTTTGATGGGAACCGAATTTCATGGTAGAATCATGCCATGTTATCAATTTGTTCCATCTGGTCCTGGTTATGAAAATGTTTCTCTTGCAAACCAAATTTGTAATCTACCAGGTGCTATTGCTGGTGAAGATTTTGTCTTGGGTAATAACTATTTATTGAGACATTTTGATTTCAGATGGCATAATGTCTGGAAGTACTGGGGTGTTAACGTTTGTTGGACTGCTGGTTTTATTGGGTTAAATGTGTTCATGTCCGAATTTGTCAAGAATGTTGAAGGTGGAGGTGATATGCTTCTTTTTAAGAGAGGTCACATGCCGGACACTGCTGGTGGTGAAGAATGGGATGGTAAGGTTGCTACTAGAGAAGAAATGATGCTTGCTTTAAATGGTCCTAATGCAGATTTGAAACAAATAATTGCTGAGGCTGATGTCTTTTCGTGGCAAAACTTAGACTACGTCATTCCATACGAAGGTGCTACTAGACAATTGCTTTGTAACGTTCAAGGTTATGTCAAACCTGGTACCATGACCGCCTTAATGGGTGAATCTGGTGCTGGTAAAACTACATTGTTGAATGTTTTAGCTCAAAGAATATCTTTTGGTACTATTACTGGTGATATGCTAGTTAACGGTAGACCACTTGATTCCTCGTTTAAAAGAAGAACAGGTTATGTCCAACAGCAGGATTTACATATGGCTGAATTCTCTGTTAGAGAATCACTTAAATTTGCCGCTGACTTGAGACAACCCCAAGGGGTGCCACAGGCCGAGAAATACGAGTATGTTGAAAAGATTATCAATTGTTTAGGTATGGACAAATATGCTGAAGCTATGGTTGGTAAAATTGGTAGAGGTTTAAACGTTGAACAAAGAAAGAAGCTTTCAATTGCTACAGAATTAGTTGCCAAGCCATCACTTTTGTTATTCTTGGATGAACCAACATCTGGTTTGGATTCTGAATCATCATGGTCTATTGTCCAATTTATGAGAGCACTAGCTGATTCTGGTCAAGCTATCTTGTGTACTATCCATCAGCCTTCAGCTACTTTATTTGAAGTCTTCGATAGATTACTTTTGTTGAAGAAAGGTGGTAAAACCGTTTACTTTGGTGATATTGGTCCAAACTCTTCTACTATGTTGGGATATTTTGAGCAGCACTCCGGTGTGAACTGTGGTACCAGTGAAAATCCTGCTGAATATATATTAAATTGTATTGGTGCAGGTGCTACTGCATCAGCTGCTCAAGACTGGTCCGATCTTTGGAATAACTCTCCTGAATGTGCACAAATTACTGAGGATATTCATATATTACACAGAGATCTTCCACAAAGACCTGAAAATCACAACGCTGGTGATTTAACTGCAACTTTTGCTACATCTTACCCTCATCAGTTGTGGATTGTTTTGAAAAGAACTTACTTGCAATTTTGGAGATCTCCAGTTTACATCAGAGCTAAGTTTTTAGAATGTGTCTTTTGTGCACTGTTTGTTGGTTTATCTTATGTTGGTTTTGATCATACTGTTGCTGGTGCACAGGGTGCTTTCTCATCAGTCTTTATGTTGTTATTGATTTCACTTGCTATGATTAACCAATGTCACGTTTTCGCCATTGATTCAAGAGAATTGTATGAAGTTAGAGAAGCACTTTCCAACACTTTCCATTGGTCATGTTTATTGCTTTGTCACACAATAATCGAAGTTGGATGGTCAATTATTTGTGAGTTTGTTTGCTTCATTTGTTATTACTGGCCAGCACAATATTCTGGTACTGCGGTTAATGCTGGTTTCTTCTTCTTTATTTATGTTTTGATTTTCCCAATTTACTTCATTTCATACGGTTTAGCTATCTTATATTTCTCACCAGATGTTCCATCAGCGTCAATGATTAACTCTAACTTGTTTGCATCTATGTTGCTTTTCTGTGGTATTTTAAATCCAAAGAAATGGTCACCAAGATTCTGGTCTTTCATGTATGTTGTGTCACCATTTACTTATTTTGTTCAAGCATTTGTTGGTGCTATCCTTCATAATAGACAGTTAGTTTGTGCGTTTGACGAATATAACATCATGGATCCACCAATGGGTGAAACATGTGGATCATTTTTGGCCACTTACATTGATAACAACGGTGGTTATGTTTCTAATCCAACTGAAATTACCCAATGCAAATACTGCCCATACACTGAGCAGATTCAAGTTGTCAAACAATATGGTATTGAATGGAGTCAACATTGGAGGAACTTTGGTATTGCTTGGATTTATATTCTCTTCAACTTTGGTGCCATGCTTGCTGGTTACTGGCTTTTTAGAGTTTATGGATTTTCTATCTCTGGATTGTTCAACTTTAAAAAGTGGTTCGAAAAAGCTAGAATTGACAGACATGAAAAAGATACCACAATTTTTAAGTTACAAGCTGGAGATGAAAAAGTTTTGGTTCCTAAAAAGAAAGAATGATCGATTTCAACAGTCAATATTAAAAGTAATCTCTTTCAATTCAGGCTAATTTTTATGATAATTTTCAAATATACTACATGGCTTAAATTATTACTATAACTTTTTATTCTATAAATTTTATATTAAATATACATTTGCATTATTCGATATATCTCATTTCAGTTACAATAGCAACTCTTGTCGGCAATGTTCTAACAGGAGATGGAATCAAAATTTTTATCTTTTTGGTTTGCTGATTAACAGATTGAACATAGGCAAATCCATGTGTCGATTTCCTGGAGACATTTTTAATCAATTCATCAGTATTGGTGACATTCAAGTCAGCATCATCAACAAGAGCCAAAATACAATTGATCAAATCCATTTCGGTTGGCGACTCTATTTTTTCGAATGTCTTGGTTTGATCTATGTTGGAATCAAATTCAACGTTTTCTACTGGTCTGAGAAACACCAACTCAGAAATATTTATATGTAGGGTGTATGGATTAAGTGTATTGGATGTATTTGATGTGGTGACTGTAGTCGCCATGGTCGTATTAGCGGCAGCATTCGCCAAACTAGCCTGGTGTGTTCCTTTTGGTTGAGTCATTATTGGTGAACCATAAAAATATGTTCTTATAGCAGATTGCTGCAACGTTCTTTCATATTTAGGATCTTTATCAACTACGCCAGATGATTTTGGCAAGTTCAAAATGGTAGTAACATTAGCATTAGTGAGTTTTCTCTTAAGATCAACCACGAAACGTTCGTTTGCAAGTACGACGATTGTAGTAACTTTGAATTTTGTGACAATTCCATCAATGACTTCCCAGTCAGAAATGTTAAAAGGCGGAGTATCAATAATGACAGGATTCTGACCATCGCCAAGGCGCCGGTTAAGATCAGCAGCCACCTGACTCACAACGTTCGAGTATATGGTTGGATTTTCCTTATGGTTGTGGAATCCGTTATTGTAGACTAGGGGGAAAGTAGGAGTGGTGATTGGAGAAATGTGGGTGGTGCCGGCAGATTCTGCAAGTAGAGCGCCGACTGGCAACATGGACGAATTTAGTGGGATTATGGATAGTTGAGATGGAATCGACACATGAGATAAATGTGGGTCTAAATTGACCAAATAAGGGAGAGTATTGGATGCGGAATCGTAAGAGTACACTCTTTGCATATAGGAGGCCAATGTTCGACACAGGGTGGTTTTACCAGTATCTTTCTGACCAAGAACTAGCAGTCTTTGAGGTTGAACTGGGCTAGCTTTGAGAGCCCAGTGAAGGTTGAAAATTGGCGAGACGTAAGCATCACTTGACACATAGTTGTTGCAAGAGCTCGATGCGACATACTCAAAGGTACAGCCTTTGAAAGAGGCGATGGAAGTATACAGAGGTCCCACGATGGAGTATTCAAGATTTGGAGACAGTTCCACGCCCATCATTTCAGCCTGCCCTTGCAAAAGCTGAACCGTAACAGTACATGCGTTAGGAATATCTAAACGCCATTCTTCTAAAGCCTTTAAAGACACGGTCTCCATAGCAAATGACTATTATCTCAAAGACACAATCATTTGTTGAAGATGATTTTTTCTCAAGTTTCGTCTTGATCGTTACGTAAGCTTTGAACTTCAAACATGGAATCCACGATAGTGCAAGAAGCCCATGCAAGAGCAGCAGTGGCAAAGCAGGAGATGTCACAGCATGTGCATGCAAACTATAAAACATTATCCCAACTGGGAGACATCAAACCTCCTAAGCAGTTAGAGGAACTTCAGGATCTTTTAAGCCAGTTGAAGCAACATCCTTCTTTATAGGTACTTCTTATTTATATACACACTTTAATAGCATGGAAAACACACGGCGTCGGTTCTCGATTAGAGGTCCACAACCTTCAATACTAGAAGCTACGCTAGCAGATAAAAGCTTTTCGCCAGCTGGTTACGTGGATTCTGTTTTGGCCCATGCCACCGTTTCAGAATTTGCAGAATATTATTCATCATTGAACCAACAGCAGGCGCAAAATGAGGCAGACTTGAAGAAGGCTATCCAGAGCTCTGTCTCACAAGTTTTATCGGTAGCTACGGCTGTCCAATTGTCAAAATCTGTGCTCAAAGACATGAAGCCAAGTATTGATAGCTTGACGCAGTTAATTGATTTACAGTTGGATAATGCCCAATTGAATGTACTCAAAGATACAAAGACGGCCGATAGACACTCTGTGCTTTTCCTTCAATCTAAGTGGTCTTCGTCGTTGAAGGATCTTTACATGAGAATCGATCATTTGATGGATGTTTTACCAAATACTAATTCGTCAAACCGCCGAATTGTTTACGAATCAAAAAAATGGTGGGAATTCAATATCATTTCAAATAAAGCAATAAGACCTCTTCATATTGTTGTGTTGAGCGATTGTATCGTCATTGCTGCTAGATCCAAGTCAAAGGATGGTGCTCAAAAGTCACTTGCCAGTCACTGTTGGCCGATTGACACACTAAACATTTTTACTGGTGATCAAATACCAAATTTGAACAAGAACCAACAGTCAGAAGATGAATACAATATCATGCTTAGTACTCCAGACTATAGCTCCTTTATCATAAAAACCGACAAATCATTGGAATATAACTCTTTGGTCCAATCGTTAAAGTCTTCAAAAAAGGAATACTTAGCCACCAAGAAGCACAATAAGCGTAGAAGTTGGGCGTTATCAATTGATAGCAAGCGAATGTCATTAGAAACAGCTAAGATTAACAATACTGATACTTCATTGGAATCGATTAAAATAATAGAAAATAAAATAGAGCAGATTGATGATTTATTGACCTCGTCCTCACTTGCGATGTCACTACGAAACTACGATTCCGCCGTTGGGTTCATTAAATCATTGGATGAACAACTAGAAAAATTATTAGCTAATACTGTTAAAGATCTTTCGCAGCATATTTCGCTTGTTTATGATATTAAAATGGAAGCAACTAGCAAACTTAAAGAGCAGCTAGTCACTAAACTCTCAAATGAACTAGGTAATTATATTGTCTCAAAAGATGAAAAGGCAAAATCTTTAGTGGAGCTTCTTTCGATTTTAGGCAAGAATTATTTAATGAAGGCCCAGGATGACTGGCTTCAGCAAAGGGAGAAAGATTTAAATCATTCAGTTTCCACGTTAAGATTTGGTTCAAACACAACAGCAATAAGAAAATCTTCACAAAAACACACAAAGAGAGAATCTATTATGCTTACTCCATTGACTCCAACTACCAATGCTAGCTCAAGTACAACTATAACCACCGAAAACCCAAATGCAGGTCCAGTAAATGCAGCTGCTGACAATGATGGAAACGAAGCAATGGCTGCACAAATCATCTTATCTTATGTTAGAGAAATTTGTTTGATCTATGTTGGGTATTGCCTGAGAACCTGGGATGAATATAAAGCTGTTTTTCAATTTCAATGTCCAAATACTACAAGAATCGTAGATTGGATAATATCCAAAATGGAAAGTTTGAGGAATCAAATTGAAAATGTGTTAGTTGACTACGAACATGATTCTGCAGTTTGGACTCAAAGCTTACTAATTTTAAAATTGGCTTTGGATAAATTGAAGGTTCAAGGATTAGATGTCTCCTTCATCATTCAAAGTATTTGAAACCCACTAAGGACAAAAATTTGCTTTGTGTAATTTTTTAGGTAATTGATTTAAGCTATAAAAAAAAGGACAATTAAAAATAGTATCAAATTGCTACTTTTTAGTGGAAAAACTCAAATTTTAATTGAATCATGTATTCTTCAAAGCTTCCATATTATTTGATTTTGCATTTTTTTGATGTATTACCCTTTAACTATCAACTTGAGTTATTAAACCCATCAAGCCATTTATGATCAAGAATCTCTTGCATAGCAGGTCTCTCATTTGGTTCCGCAACCAAAATCTTTTCGATTAATTCCACACATGAATCAGTTACCTCAGTATGAGACGGGAAATTTACCTTCGCCTCTAAAATTTCATCCACTTGTAAAAATGGATTTTCTTTGAAAACTAGTGTGAATAGTAAAACTCCGACAGCCCAGACGTCTTGCTTTGTGCCATCATAATAGGAGCCATCCAAAACTTCTGGTGATGCATATTCTAGTGTGCCCAGGAATACTTTGAATGGCCCATCTTTAATGAAAGCAGAAGATCCAAAATCAATCAATTTAACGGAATATGTTTCATCAATAATAATATTTTCGTCCTTAATATCCCTATGAATAATTCCCATTTTGTGAAGATGATTCATTGCAGAAACAACTTGGTAAAATATATATGCACATTCTCTCTCATTCATTGTATCTTTTTTCAATTCAATTAAATCGTAAAGATCAACTGTATCTTTGATCGGTAAAGTTTCAATATGATAATAATCATTGTCCTCAAAAAAATCTACCAGTCGAAGTATGTTTCCATGAGGATTTTTGGAAATTGTATATAGAATTTGAATTTCAGAAGGTATTGTTCCCAGAGTTCTATCACGGACCCAAGTGTCGACCAAAATTCTTTCCTTAACGATTGACTTGATGCAAACTTCATATGCTTTATCCTCGTGGTGTCTACCAAGCCAAACTTTACCATAAGCACCTGAGCCTAGGTTTTTCAAATTTTTGAAATCGTGGACTGTTTTACTTCTTCTCTCAGCACCTATTTTTTTAGGAAAGTGTGGGCACTTTTCTCTCAATTCTTCGAGATATAACTCCTCCTCTTTCAGTAAATCGTTTGCTGACTTTGCGACTTGCTTTGATTCAACACTATTAATTTCATCCCATGAAGAACTACTAGACACTAAACTCGATGATGAATCAATTCTTGGTGTGTTTAAATTAGATGTGGTATTGTTCGTAGTACCAGAGATTGATTTGATACTTGCATTTCTAGACAAATCGCTTGAATCATCTCTATGCATACTCATCAAGTGCAGTTGCGATGGCATATTCTTCAAATTAATGTTAGCTGTTTGGTTATAATTCTTTTTATTGTTCGTACCTTCATCATGAATCGCAACAGTTGAAGATCTCGAAAATGTAATCCAGAGAACATAAATTCCTTTTTGCGCAACTCTTAGTTGGACATCAACAGTAATTGGATTACCATCATTATGAAGACCTTTAACACCTTTGGATTTCAAAAATGCCGTTTCCCTTTCTTTGGAATAGGTTGTTTTACCCCATGCAACTAGCTTTCTGAAATAATGTTCAGGTAAAACTAAACCTTCTTGATTAATCATATTTGGATTCTCTGTTTCAGCTATATTTAATAATTGATCGAAACCCGGCAAAATGGTATCTATGATGTTATCTTTCAAACCAGCTCTACCAAACAAATTTTTAGCAATCGCTTCATTGAAAGACATGATACGATGTGTTTTGGCAGAAATTACAAAAGATCCTGCAATATAGGGTAGCGAGTGCAAATTTATTCTTATACGTGAAGCAACGTTAGAAGTTTCAAAGTTCTCATCAGGCTCAATTAGCGCCTCCGAAGTGACAGCAGCTGGAACAAATTTACCATTCTCAACTCCTAATGTGAAATATCTTACTTTGTTAATTAATTTTGAATCTGAGTAGCTTTCATCTTCTGAAATGAAATTCTCGTCTTTGCCATACTCAAGTGCCTTACTAATTGTTGGCAAGAAATAATTCAAGTTGAAACTTCTTAAATTTTGTGAGAATAAACCGTTACTTTGCTGAATGACGTTTTGAACTATATAATCCTCCATATGTTCTTTGGTTCTTTCTATGACGACATCAATCGTATCACAACTTATTTGTTCAAGAATCATGAATATACGATCATTTATTCTCTTTGCCCATATTGAAGTCCATGCAACACCCATGTTCTCTCGATTCACGGCAATAACTTCACCATCGAAAACCAAATCAGCACAACGCTGGAGTCGTTTGTAAACCAAGCTTCTTGATCTTGGAGATATCAGATCAATCAAATTTATTTTACCAATAGAAGACTTAGAAATACCAAACATTAGCAATCCAATATCGTTGATATTTTTAATGTCCCATGGAGAACGTGCGTTCACAGTGAAAATGGCCTTAGGTGATTGATTTTTACCAGTGGCTGAGGAGTGAACTTGTCTAACTGAGCTCTGCGATTGCATTTCTAATTCAGAATCGGTGTACAATGGAGATTTTGCTATTGAATATTGTTGTTCAACAAAAGGCATTGCCAAAGCGTGTAGTAACTGGCTTTGCAGTTCTGTTCTTCTGTTTTTGGCTTCGATATTATCGACACTTGAAAGCGAAAGGTTGTGTAGAGTCATTATTGTTTTTTGTTGATCGCTTGACATATCATTACCAAAACCGTGCTCTAACATGTCAACGAATTCCCTCAAATCTTTCAAAAATGACTTGTTGACGGTAACTGATTGTGTGTTACCCGCCAAAGTTAGCGTGTTGGGTGATGATACTGCATTTGTGTTTGGCGAAGTTGCAGAAGCAGACGCGACATGCGTGGAGAGCAAGGATTGCAACGTTGAAGTGGAAGCTCTCCTGTCAAAAGTTGGTTTGCTGATGTCATTAGGAATTTCTGTAGGGATTGTTTGCAACGACGAATTCAAGAGCTCACGGTTAGTAAGGAGGATTTCGATTGATCTTTTGAGAACTTTGAGTCGCAATGCAAGCGAGTTTGTAGACATAAGTGTGTATGAGTAAGACTGAGGTGATTCAGTAACAAATTTAAGCAATTTGTCCAAGCGGTCATCGTTGTCAGTGTTTATCACAGACGCCACCGATGGGCTTCGAGACACCATCAGTCGATTATGAGGGAAGCTATGTTGCTTTTCACTAGCTTCAACTGATTGCTGTGACACGAGGCTTTCTTTTGATGTGGAATCGTCGTTGTCCATGAGGTAGAACCGGGAACTAGAGTTATGATGAGACATCAAAGTGCTGAAGGAGCTTCCGGCCTTCATATTGGGTGCGGTGTACGGCATTTAGAGACAGTAATATAGTGCTTATGTAATATAATGTGTTTATGAACTAGGAGTACACTTGACTCAATATGTTGATGCACCAAAAAATATTGATTTCTTTTTTTCCCCTATAAGATAGGACATTAGAAAAAAAACCATAAGATGTTAGCCACCAATAATGGACGCGGTGCTAGATAACAATAACATACAAGCATATTAGTCATACAAATCTATGAAAGTTTATTAGTAATAACAACAACTATAAAAAAAATTCATCATATTAAACAACTTTAAATTAAGTTTTTAGCTAAAAGCAATTCACCAATGAGGACACCAGCACCGGCGGCACCAATGATGGTGTTGTGTGAAAGAATGACCATCTTGTAGTCAAAGATAGGGTCAGGACGAACTCTCCCGACAGAGACACCGTAACCAGCATCTCTGTTTCTGTCAAGACGAGGTTGTGGTCTGTCTGGTTGTTCAAGAACGTGAATGGCCTTTTCAGGAGCAGAGTGACATCCAAGGATCTTGGCTTCACATTGGTAGTTTCTCAAACAGTCCTTAAGTTCTTCGAGAGAAGGAGCAGGCTGGTTTTTGAATTTGAAGGAAACACATTCGGTGTGACCGTCAGAGACAGCGACTCTGTTACATTGTGCAGAAACCTTGAGCTGTTCATCGAGAACAAAACCGTCGTTAGTGGCATTCACAGCTCCCAAGATCTTCTTGGCTTCCCATTCGATCTTGTCTTCTTCACCAGAAATGTATGGAACAATGTTGTCGAGAATGTCGATACCTGGGATACCTGGAGAGAAACCAGCACCGGAAATAGCCTGCAAGGTGGTGGCAGTCAAGTATTCCAAAGGACCGAACTGATCAACGAGGGGCTTCAATGGAGCCACCAAACCAGCAGTGGAACAGTTGGAGATACAGATGATGAAACCTGGCTTCTTTTCACCAGCGGCCTTGGCCTTGGCGACTCTGGTCTCGATGATCTTCAAATGATCAGTGTTGGCGATTGGAACTAGAAGCGGCACGTCTTCTTCTCTTCTGTAGTTCTTAGCGTTGGACACAACAACCAAACCAGCTTCGACAAATGCCTTCTCGATAGGACCTGCATAATCAGCGTCCAAACCAGAGAAAACAACGTCACAGTCCTTGAAAGCCTCTGCAGTACATTCGGTGACAATCAAGTCAGCAGCAGATTCTGGAAGCAGATCGGTTTGCTTCCAGGTACATGCATCAGAGTACTTCTTACCAGCAGATCTGGAAGAGGCCCCCAAAACAGCTAATTCAAATTGTGGATGCTCAGAAAGCAATAGAATAAAACGTTGGCCAACAGAACCTGTTGCACCAAGAACACCTGCCTTTTTTAATGCCATTTTTTATAACTTATTCAATGTCAGTTCAATATGAAACTTAACTCTATGCAAATTCTTCAATTTCTTTTATAGCAACTTCCAATTTTTCAAATTTTCCAATGTGACTCACGTCATAATCGATGAGATCACGTGCTCAGCACCTACAAACCCACCACGAACGGACTTTCACTTTCCATTGCTGAAACGGCGACGGTCCTGGAACCAGAAACGCTGATACCAGCGTTGTCCCTTTCGGTGGGTGTGTTCTCCCAGCTTGCGCGCTTTGAGGGGGTACACAGAGACGCTTGTTATTGTAAGCTCACTAGGTGGTAGTAAAATTTGGTCTTCATCTGAGGCAGACTGGGGTCTCAACGAGGGCGACGAGGGGACCTGTGGTGTGTGTAACGAGATTTCTAACTTGGGGTCCCTCCTGTAAACACCAGACACATTTGGCTCAAATAACCTATTTTCATCAATTTCCAGCGCTTTCATGAGTTCCTGGATCGAATCGGACTCCCTGTTGACGTTAGGCAAACTGACTTTGAAGTTCTTGGCAGATGTGGAAAAGTGCCTCACTGAGGAATCTTCTTTGCTTCTGCTGAACTTTTCGTCCTCTACCTGGACCTCAGACTTGTCCAGACTATCGTGGCTTTCTTTAAGCGTGGTATTTCTGTTTTGGTTTACAGTACTTAATGCAGTGTCAACCTTCACTGATTCATCGTTGTTGACTTTTTCTGGTGTTCCTTTGTATTCATTGTTTTGTTCCTCTGGTCCACTATTTTGCTCAGTGTAAACGTTCCCAGACTCGCCTGCATCTTCAGCATTGACAGGACTCTCCGGTACTAGCGCATTATTTTGCTGTTCTGCTGAGGCTATTCTGGAAGCTTCTTCAGCAATTGCTTCGTGTACATCACTGCCTTCGTCATAGAACATCTCTAAGGCCTTCTCTGGAATATCTATTTCCGTTGCATCTTTTGTATTCAATAATAAGCAATCACTGGACTTGGCAAAGACACCATTGATGTTAACTAGGTCGGCACCGCCTGCATAGGCAGCAGTCTTCAATGACTTCACGGGCGATCCACAAGGTCTCATGTTTGATGTGAAGCACGGCATTTTGGCGATTTCGTCCATGGTTTTCTTTTCTTGCAGACCGCTAACGCTTGGGCTGTCATTATGCGCTGCACTCTTGTTGTTGCTGCTGCTGTGTTCATTCATCAACATAGTGCCCTTTGTCTGGTGAAATGCAATTGTTGTAAAGATGAGCAGCTCTTTGCCCTTCAGCGCGTTGCGAACTTTCAATACATAACTCTTTGTCAAACCCAGCTCAAGAAGGACCTTTGCATAGTTAACGCGTTTACCATGTTCATATTCAGAAAATCACGCTCGTTTATTCTCATATTGACAGTGCTGGCAATGGTGGTGGTGCTTTCGTTTTATTCGATCGAGTCGCCGTCTGGTGATGAAATTAACAGCGATCCTAAAGAGAATAGCTTGTTTCATGACTTATCGTATGAACACACCTTTGGTGAGAGCAGCGAAGAGACGATCCACAGGTTTCTAGACACCACAGAGCATTTGGGACAGAGTATCAAAGACGCTACCAAGGAGCTGGCGTCGCTAGAACACGAAGAAGAGCATTTGGAGCCTTGTACGATTGTCAATCCGTTCACAAACCAGTTTTACGACTTGAGGCCACTTGGTGCGCTCGGATTAGAAGGTGAGGTACAGGCATGGAACGCCAAGGGGTTCGACTACGGTCACAACTTCTCCATTGGGGTCTGTCACACTCCACTCAAGCAGCTCAAAACATTAAAGGACATTGACTTTAACAACTCCAACAACAAGACCAATGTCGGCGCATACTACACCAACGGCAGTGACAATTCCAAGGTTTCCATTGGACAGGTGTCCACTGATTTGAGGTTTCGTGGTAAGAAACTCGTTTTAGAGTACACTGACGGTGACGAATGTGACAACCTTCTTGATGGTAACAGCCAGCCGCTGCACAAGTCGACGCTTCTGTCTTTCACTTGTGACAGAGAGATGATGGCTAAGGCCCGCGTCAGTTACCTCGGGTCTTTCAATAACTGCTCATACCACTTCGAAGTGCGCACAATACACGCCTGTGCCACTGCCAACGATGCCAACGACGACGCAGTGTGGGTCATTTTTCTAGGTGTTATTCTTGCTGCAATTGTGGTCTATTTTGGCGCCAATAAGGTTTACTCGCTCACTAAATACCACTATGAATCCAAAATGGCCAAACGTGACGTTGAGATGGGTTACAGAGACTAATTTTACTCACTATTATTATATTACATTACACTCACCATTATTTTTTAATAAGTGGGCATCTATGGAAGTTTGATTTTACGAAAAGATTAGCATTTACATTTATTCAATTTACATTATAGAGAAGATCTTGGGAAACAAGATGAAATAAGTTCACTATTCAAAAAGTTTGTTCTGAAGCCTCCAATTTAAGAATGCATGGAGCATAAGAGCCCAAAGTTTGATACCACCAGGATCTTTAAATACTCGTAAGGTTAGTGAGCAGAAAACACTTTCGCTTCGAATAAAGGTGACTATGTCAATGACAGGCCTTGTGTCTTTTAACCGAAACTACCACAATTTCAAATTATACAACGATTCAGCATTGATATAGTTTTAAAACTACAGACCGAAAAACACCAAATCAAACCTCACTCTCGACAACCAGGAAGCTTACACATCTTGTTAATATGATAAGATATTAGATCTTTTGAGGTTACCCGGCTTGAAAGTTTGACGTTTCGAGGCTGTGCGGAGATCTATCCCAAAAAAATGTAATCTTGAAAAAAAGAAACAAATTCTATCCATTTGAAAAATCTGGAAAATTGCATGTTGGAGGAAGAGTGAAAAATTTTCTTTCAACCCTTCTGATCACCACTTTCTTCTTTTTTCTTCAACTAAACTTAATACATTCACAATGGGTAAGGAAAAGCAACACGTTAACGTCGTCGTTATTGGTCACGTCGATGCTGGTAAGTCTACCACCACCGGTCACTTGATTTTCAAGTGTGGTGGTATCGACAAGAGAACTATCGAAAAGTTTGAGAAGGAAGCCGCTGAATTAGGTAAGGGTTCCTTCAAGTACGCTTGGGTTCTTGACAAATTAAAGGCTGAAAGAGAAAGAGGTATTACTATTGATATCGCTTTGTGGAAGTTCGAAACTCCAAAGTATCACGTTACTGTTATTGATGCTCCAGGTCACAGAGATTTCATTAAGAACATGATTACTGGTACCTCCCAAGCTGATTGTGCTATTTTAGTCATTGCTGGTGGTGTCGGTGAATTTGAAGCTGGTATTGCTAAGGACGGTCAAACCAGAGAACACGCTTTGCTTGCTTTCACCTTAGGTGTCAAGCAATTGATTGTTGCTATCAACAAGATGGACTCTGTTAACTGGGATGAAAAGA